>CAUYQG010099803.1:0-38257 GCA_963574415.1 Tarsius wallacei
AATGGTGGTGGGTATCTATCTGAGGATGGGGAGACACCTCTTATCAACAAGGGTACCTGAACGAAATATTTTTGTATGCCTAACCCCTAACTGTACCCCACAATAACATAATAAAATAAAATAAAATATATATAAAAAAAAAAAAGAAAGCCTTAAGGATAAAAGTTAAAGGTGCTCCTTGCTCCTCCTTAACACTTGAAAACCACTGTTTCTCCTTGCTCCTTTCCAAAACTAAGCCCCTTTAATTATTAAGCTATTACTCCTGGGTGAATTATATGGTTAGGTTCCTGCAAGCCTCTGGTCACCACATTTTCATTTTAAACATATTCAAATTAAGAAAATAAATGTACAAGATAGTAGAATAGACACAATTTTGGATCAAATTAATGACCTGAAAAACTGAGCTAAGTATCTACTCAAAATATGATCCTGGGCAAAAATAAAAAATATGGAAAAACAGATAAAATATATATAGTAAAAGATACATACAGAAGTTCCAGTATTCATCTAAGATTTCCAGAAGCCAACCACAGGAAAAACAGGGAGAAGAAATGACATGGGAAAATCTAGAAACTTAACAAAAATCTGCATCTTAATATTTAAGGGAAATATTAAGAGGTGATCATGAATAATGAGAAACTAGTAAAACTAGAAACATTTGTGCAATTTTAGAATTCTAAATACAAAAAGAAAATATTAAACTCATTGAGGGAAAAATCAGATACCTATAAAGAAAGAAAAATCACTTAGATGTAAGTCATATTGTCTGAAAATAAAAGATGCTACAAGGCAATGAGTCAATATCTTCACAGAACTGAGGAAAAATAATGTTGAGCCCAAATTAGTAGGCAGCCTCTAAAATGACCCTTAGTAATCTCCGCATCTTGGTATTCATGCCTTTCTGTGATTTCTTCTTTGTGAGTGTGAGGTAGATTTAATTACAGAAACAAATAAAATACAGCAGAAGCGATGGGATGTCACTTTCAAAATTAGGTAATTAAAAGACTGTCTTCAGACTTGGGGGAATTATCTTTCCCTTCCTATCACTTGCTTTGAGGGAAGCCAGCTTCCCTGTTGTGAGATGTCCTATGGAAAAGTCCATATAGTATGGAAAAGAGTAAGGTCTTCAGCCAAGAGCCTGCATGGAACTGAATCCCATCAACAACCACTTAAGTGACTTTGGAATTGGATTATTTCCTTTATGATGTCTTTAGATTGACTATAGACCTAGCTGTCAGGTTCACTCCAACCTCCTAAGTGACTTTGAGCCAGAGACAACCAGCAAAACTACCCAGATTCCTGATCAACCAAAATGATTTTTTTTTAAAGTTTGTTGTCTCAAGCCACTACATATAGTAATAATTTGTTGTGGAGCAACAGGCATTCAAGCATGAGTGCAAAATAAAAACATTTGAAAACAAGAGTTTAAAACTATAAATAACCACAAGTCTTCCTGAAAGTATTATTAAGGATGTGTTCCAACCAAGTGAAAAACAAAAGCAAGAGTCAAGAGAAACTATATATAATAATGAATTTATAGGTAATTAAAGAAATTGATAATTTTAAATAACTGCTGAAAATACAGTTGTGAAAACTAAAGCAATTGTTAAGAAATGATTTCCAAGAAATTAGAAGGATAATAAAAAATAACAAAAAAAAAATCCAGAGTTTAAATTTCAGTGTCTTCAAAGAAACTGAATATATTTAGTGAGGATAAGGAAAGTCCCAAGATACTAAGAATTTCATCTCCTCAGGAGAGATCAAATCAATTAACTCTGTTTATAAAACAATTTTTTCTAATAATTGTCAAAAATGAATTAGTAACCATTAGAAAAAATTAAAATATGTTGTATAACCATTAAAAGAGGAAAAGAATAACAAATATCTATAATTATAGCTAAAGAGTGGAAAATACTAGAAAAAGAAAATGCTTAAAACAGAAATAGATAGCAGAAATAATATCAGTTACATAAATTACTACAAGTGATTATGCTAAATAACCCCATTATTCAAAGGCAGTAATTTGTGCATTGGCTTTTAAAAATTAGATATATGTTATTCACAAAGAATACCTTAAAGTAATATGAAAAAAAACCTCTTTGTGGGTGAGAAAGGTTGTGGGCAAAGATATACCCCGCAAAGAGTAACAAAAAGCAAACAAACAAGAGTGGCAATATAAGGAGGGATCCAAGATGGCCACCATGGGGCAGCACCAGTGCTTCACTCACCAAGTGAGGCAGAGAGTAGGGCAAAGTCATGGTTAGACACAGGCAAACTGAACAGTTTTGGGTGGGTGAAAAAGCCTGCACCTACTGGAGGTCTCTTCAAACAAAGAGAGACCAGTAAGCTGGATTTGGGGTGCCCCATCCCCCTCCATGGGCCAGGCTTACACAGGAACTGAAGTCTTGCACTGTGAGCAAGAGGGAGTAAGTGTTTCTACTGTGGGTCAGTTCCTTCCCTCCCAGCCATGTGTGAGTCATTTGTCCCATGCAGGAGGAATCCTGGACAAGACACAGTGGCAGGTGACCAGAGCCCACCAACTCTGGAGGCCAACCCCACTCCCAGATCAGGAAGAATCACCAGCAACTCCCCACCCCACCAAACACAGTGCGGATGGATCCCCATGACAGGGAGTTCTCTCATGCAGAGCTTGGACTAGAATGGGAGGGAGCCACATGAAAGACACCCAAAGTCATTCCCAGTGGGAAGGTATCTGAACTGCAAACCACAAACCAGCAGACAGGGAACCCATCCCCACATATCTCCCCAGAATACTTGCAGTGGATCAGAAACCAACCTGACTAGAATAACCACAGGAAAATCTCTGCAGCAGAGGTACCTTTTTCAGGGTGAAGCATGGAACAGAAGTGAGTACCCCTCTTTCTCTTACTGAGTGATCTATATTGAACCACAGAAACGGCCCTAGAACAGAATGACATTGACTAGCTTCAGAAAAACAAAACCAAAGTGGAAATATAGAGAGGGAAGAGTTAATTTCCACAAATAAAAAATTTAAAAACACACACACAAGAAATCCTTAAAGTCTCAAAAAGTGCCTGAAAAAGCAGTTATCAATACACAAGCAATGGAACCCCACAGAACACATGTCAGATGGCAGTCACAGATCTCAGAGATTGAATGGCTAAAATAAATAAAGAGAACTATGAGAAACTAGAAGCTAACTTCATAGAAGTCATACAGGAAGTAAAAGCAGAGTTGACCAATTTCAAAAAGGCTCATTCTGAAATACTGGAAATGAAGAACTACATCCTGGAAGTTAAAAACACATTAGCAAGCAGACGAAGCAGGATCAATCAAGCAGAGAAAAGAATTTCAGAGATTGATGACCAATATATGGAACTGACCCAGTTTGTCAAAAACATATGGAAAAAGTTCAAAGAATGAGCAAAGACTCTGAGAGATGACAGACTATGTCAAGAAGCTGAATCTATGCCTGATTTGTATCTCTGAAGAAAAAAGGGAAACAAAACACCATGGAACAAGCATTCATGAGGTTATTCAAGAAAGCTTCCCATATCTCAATAGTGAAGCAACCATTCAAGTGCAAGAGAACCCCTGCAAAGTATCACATGAGAAAACTATCGCCAAGATACATAGTAATCTGCCTCCACAAAGTAAGCATGAAAGAAAAAATTCTAAAGGCAGCAAGAGAAAAAGATCAGACCACCTAATTCTGAAGACCCATCAGAATTGCTCAAGACTTATCTGCAGAAGTCCTATAAGCCAGAAGGGACTGGAGTCCCATTTTTAACATTCTGAAAGATAAGCAATTCCAGCCAAGAATTTCCTTTCCTGCCAAGCAAAGCTTTATCAGTGATGGAGAATTAAAATCCTTCCCAGGCATCCAGTCCCTAAGAGAATATGCTGCCTCCAAACCAGTCCTTGAGGAGATGCTTAAGAAGGTGTTGAACACACAAACAAAAGAATGGTCATACCCGACATAAGACTACTGACAAGCACAGAGTTAACTGAACATATAGATCATTCACAAAAATGAAAATTCACACACATATAAATACAAAAGTAAAAAGGAAGCAAAGCAACCCCTAAGAGCCTTATGACAGGCACAAACTTTCATATTTCAATAATTGATTTGAATGTGAATAGACTGAATGCACCACTGAAGAGGCATAGGGTGCAAAACTGGATAAACAAGTATGGTCCAAGACCAATAACAATCCAGGAAATTGACTTCATCCTAAGAAAACTACCCATGAAATAAATCTCTGGACCAGGTGGCTTTCCAGGAGAATTCTACAAAACATGCAAGGAGGAGCTGATATAAATTCTATTGAAAATATTCCAAGCAACTGAGAAAGATGGAACTCTCCCCAAATCATTTTATGAAACTAACATCACATTGATATCCAAACCAAGTAAAGATCAAACAAAGAGAACAATAGGCCAATAACCTTGATGAGCATAGATGCATGATCAAGCAGTCTTCATCTCTGGGATGCAGTGCTGGTTCAACATCTGCAAGACCATAACGTAATTAAATACATCAACCAATGTAAAAACAACAACCACACAATTATATCATTAGATGCTGAAAAAACTTTCAGTAAAATCTAGCATTCCCTTCTGATAAAAACCCTTGACTATCTAGGCATAGGTGGAACATACCTCAAAATAGTAAGAACCATCTATGATAAACCCACAGCCATCATACTGCTAAACAGACAGAAATTGGAACCACTTCACCTGAAAACCAGAACAAGACCAGGCTGCCCACTCTCACTCCTCCTGTTCAACATTGTATTGGAAGTCCTAGCTAGAGCAATCAGATAAGAGAAGGAAATCAAAAAGGTATCCAAAAAGAAAAAGAGTAAGTTAAGTTTTCCATCTTTGCAGACGACATGATCCTCTAGCTTGAAAACCCAAAAGAATCTGTCAAAATCTCCTTGCACTGATAAAGGATTTTGGCAAAGTCTCAGGGTAGAAAATAAACATGCAAAAGACAGTGACATTCTTATACACCAACAATAAACAAACAGAAACCCAAATAAAAAGCACATTCTCATTCAAAATAGCCACATAATAAAAGAAATCCTCAGCATCTTCCTAACCAGAAAAGTGAAGGACCTTTACAGCAAAAACTACAAAACATTGCTCAAAAAAATCAAAGATGATACAAAGAAATGGAAAAATATTCCATGTTCATGGATTGGAAGAATCAATATTGTTAACATGTCCATCCTACCCAAGGCAATCTACAGATTTAATGCAATGCCCACTAAATTACCAGCAGCATTCTTCTCAGACCTGGGGATGACAATACAGAAATTCACATGGAAATATAAACAACCATGAATAGCCAGAACAATCCTCAGCAAAAGAAACAAAAAGGGAGGTATCATACTTCCAGACTTTAAACTTTACTGTAAGGCTACAATAATCAAAACAGCCTGGTATTGGTACAAAAGCAGGCATATAGGCCAATGGAACAGGATAGAGATTCCAGAAGTAAAATCTCAATTTCTCAACCAACTGATCTTTCACAAAGCCTCTACCTCAACCACTGGAGAAAGGCAAACTTATCCAGTAAATGGTGCTGGGAAAACTGACTGACCACATGCAGAAGATTAAAACAAGACCCCTACCTATCACCATACACAAAAATAAAATCTAAATGCATCAGGCTTAAGCATAAAATCTCAATCTATAAGAACCTTAGAAAATACAGGAGACACCCTTATGAAAATTGGAACTGGCAACCAATTTCTGATCAAAAGCCAAAATGCCCATGCCATAAGAGATAAGATAGATAGGTGGGACCTCATCAAACTGAAAAACTTATGCAAAGCAAAAGAAACCAAGAGAGCAGAGAGACAGCCCACAGAATAGGAAAAAATATGTGCCAACTATATATATGATAAAGGCCTAACAACCAGGATCTACAAGGAGTTCAAACATGCTGAAAAGAAGAAAACAAGCACCCTTATTACAAAGTGGACAAAAGATATGAATAGACGCCTCTCAAAAGAAGACATATGAGTATCCAACAGATACATGAAAAAAATGCTCAGCCTCACTAATCATCAAAGAAATGCAAATCAAAACCACACTGAGATACCACCTAACTCCAGTCAGGATGGTCATCATCAATAACTCAAAAACCAACAGATGCTAGAGAGGATGTGAGGAAAAGGGGGTGGGAGTATAAACTAGTACAATGTATGTGGAAAACAGTTTGACAATTCCTAAAAGATCTAAAAATTGACCTTCCATACAGCTCAGCAATCCTCCTTCTGGGAATATACCCTGAGAAACTCAAATCACTCTATGGAAAAGGTACTTGCACATGCATGTTTATTGCAGCATTATTCACAATAGCAAAAATATGGAACTGACTGTGCTGCCCATCAAAAGTGGACTGGATTTGTAAAATGTGGTATATATATATACAATGGAATATTATGCAGCCATAAAGAAGGACAAAATTACGAATTTTGCAGAAACTTAGATAGACTTGGAGTCTATAATCTTGAGTGATCTATCACAGAAACAAAGAACTGAATACTACATAGTCTCACTCATAAGTGGACTCTGAACAACTATCATAATACTATAAGAAAGGAACTGGTAGTAGTGGGAAACGACCAGGGGAGGAGGGTGGCATACCTACTCCATAAGGGTACCTGATCTCAAACCAGGTGAAATGGGGACCAAAGTGAGGCCCAAACTTTACCTCCATAGTGACCATTTGTATACCTAACTCTAAATTGTACCCCACATCTTTAAAATTAACACACAAAAAAAGGTCCAACATTCTTCTGACTCCAGGAAATTCATCTTACTGCAAAGGACACCCACAGGCTCAAAGTTAAAGACTGCACAATGACCTTTCAGGCTATGGGAAACAGAAAAGAGCAGAGGTAGCTACTCTGCTATCAGACAAAACAGACTTTAAACAACCAACAGTTAAAAAGGACACAGAAGTACAAGACATAATAATAAAAGGTGCAATCCATCAACAAGAAATATCCATCCTAAATATATATGCACCCAACACAGGATCAAAAGGTTGTATAACAACTACTAAGTATACTAAGAGAGGACATTGATACCTACACAATTATAGTTGAATACCTCAATACTCCACTGAAAGCTCTAGACAGATCATCAAGGCAAAAAACCAACAAAGAGATCTGAAACATTAACTTGACATTCAGTCAAATGGATTTAGTAGACATATACAGAACACTCCATCCAACAACTACAGAGACATTCTACTCATCAGCACATGGAACGTATTCCAAGATCAATCACATTCTTGGACATAAATCAAGGGTGAACAAATTTCAAAAAGTTGAAATAATACCATGTATCTTCTGAGATCACAGTGGAATAAAAAGAAATAAATATCAGTATCAAGAAGATGCCCCCATGACACAAAAAAACATGGATACTAAACAACATGCTGCTGAATGACTTCTGGGTCAACACTTAAATCAAGAGAGAAATAAAAATATTCCTGGAAACAAACAAAAACAAAGACACAGCAGAATCTCTGAGATGCCATGAAAGCAGTGTTAAGAGGAAAATGCATAGCATTGCATGTGCACATCAATAAAATAGAAAGATCACAAGTAAATACCCTAATATCACACCTAAAGGTGTTAGAAAGGCAAGGTTATCTAAAACCTAATTTCAGTAGAAAATCCCAGATCACTAAGATAACATCACAATTGCAGGATCTGAAAGACAAAAATATTGTAGAAAGAATCAATTTTTTAAAAAGCTAGTTATTTGAATGGATAAATAAGATTGACAAATCCCTGGCCAGATTGACTAAAAAAATAAAGAAAGTCCATATACACACAATTAGAAGTGAAAAAGGTAAGGTCACAGCTGAACCTGAAGAAATTCAAAATAATATCAGAGATTACTATGAACATCTGTATGCAAATAAACTAGAAAATCTAAACGAAATTGAGGATTGTCTGACATCGCACAACATCCCAAAGTTGAAACAAGAAGAAACTGAAACTCTAGACAGACAATAACATTCCAGGAAACCGATTCAGTCATAAGAAATATTCCCACCAAAAAAGCCTCAGACCAGTTGGCTTCCCAGCTGAATTCTATAAGACAAACAAGGAGGAGCTGATACCAAGCTTATTGAAAGTATTCCAGAAAATTAAGAATGATAAAATTCTTCCTAACTCATTTTATGATGCTAACATCATAAAGATATCCAAACCTGGCAAAGACCCAACAAAGAAAGAGAATTTCAGGCCAATGTCCTTGATGAACACAGATGCAAAAATTCTCAACAAGATTCTAGCACACAGGACCAACAACACATCTCAAGGATCATCCACCATGACCAGGTGGCCTTCATTTCCGGGTCACAGGACTGGTTCAGCATTCAAAAGACCATAAACATAATTCAGCACATTAACAATGTAAAACCAAGAACCACATGATTACCTCGTTAGACACAGAAAAAGCATTCAATAAAACCCAGCATCTCTTCTCGATACAAACCCTCAAACACTTAGGCACAGAAGGAACATTTGTCAAAGCAATAAGAGCCATTGACAATAAACCTACAGCCAACATTTTGCTCAGTGGGCATAAATGGGAAGCATTCCCCTAAGAATTAGAACAAGGATGCCCCCTCTCACCCCTCCTATTCAGCATAGTTCTGGCAGTCCTAACCAGAGCAATTAAACAAGAGAAGGAAATCAGGGGGTATAAATAGGAAAAGAGGAATTTAAGACAGCCCTCTTTGCAGACAACATGATTCTATACTAGGAAAACCCTTGGGAGTCTGTCAAAAGCCTCTTCATACTGATAAATGACTTTGGGAAATTCTCAGGTTACAAAATCAACGTGCAAAAGACAGTTGTATTTCTATCCACCAGCAATAAGCAGGCAGAGAATCAAATAAAAAAACATAATCCCATTCACAATAGCAACATAAAAAATGAAATACCACCTATTTCATGAAATGAAATCTACCTAATCAGAGAAGTGAAAGACCTTTACAATGAGAGCTACAAAACACTGCTCAAAGACAATAAATGGAAACATATCCCATGCTCATGGATAGGAAGAATCAATATTGTCATGATGTCCTTCTACCCAAGGCAATTTACAAATTAAATGCAGTATCCATCAAATTACCTTTTTCACAGACCTGGAAACAACAATACAGAAATTCATATGGAAACAAAAAAGTGTACAAGTAGCCAAAACAATCTTCAGCAAAAGGAACAAAGTGGGGGGTGTCACACTTTCAGACTTTAAACTTTATTATAGCGCTACGGTAACTAAGATGGCATGGTATTGGTACAGAAACAGAGACATGGACCAATGGAACAGACCACAGATACAGAAGCAAAAAAAAGTCTCAACCAACTCATCTTCGACAAAACCACCAGTAACTATCACTGGGGAAAGGAGACCATATTTAACAAATGCTGCTGGGAAAACCGGCTAACCACATGCAGAAGAATGAAACCGGATTCCTCCCTATCACCATATACAAAAATCAACACAGAATGGATCAGGGATCTAAACATTAAATCTCAAATTATAAGAATCCTAGAAAAAAGTAGGGCATCAGAGTAGGAAATGAATTCATGACGAAGTCCCCAAAAGCAAATGCTACAAAAACTAAGATAAACAAGTGGGATTTCATCAGGCTGAGAAGCTTTTGCACAGCAAAAAGAAACTAACGAGAGCAAAGAGACAACCCACAGAATGGGGAAAAATATTTGCAAACTATGCATCTAACAAAGGCCTAACATTCAGTTTCTACAAGAAACTCAAATGAAGTGAAAGGCAAAATACTAACAACCTCATTAAAAGTGGGCAAAAGACAAGAAGAGACACTTCTGTAAAGATGACACAACCAACAGACACATAAAAAAATGCTCAGCCTCACTAATCATCAGAGAAATGCAAGTCAAAACTACAGTGAGATACCACCTAACTCGAATAAGGATGGTTATCATTAATAAGTCAAAAAACACAGGTTCTGGCATGGCTGTGGAGAAAATGAAATGCTTCTGCACTGCTGGTGGGAAGGCAAAGCTAGTTCACCCTCTACGGAAAGCAGGTGGCAGTTCCTAAAAGATTTAAGAATTGATCTTCCATACAATCCAGCAATCCCTCTCTTGGTAATAAATTTCCCCACCAAAAAGACACCTGCATGTGCATGTTTATTGCTGCACTATTCACAATATTAAATACATGGAACCAATCCTGCTGCCCATTGAAAGTGGACTAGATAAAGAAAATGTGGTATGTATACATGACAGAGTATTCCACAACCATAAAGAAGAACAAAATCATGACCTTTGTAGCAATATGGATGCAGTTGGAATCCATCATACTAAAGTGAACTATTATGGAAACAAAGAACTGAGTACCACCTGTTCTTACTCATAAGTAGGTACTGATCACTAGTCACATTAGCACAAGGGTGGAATCCACAGTTGCTGGGCACTGCTAGGGGAGAAAGTAAGGGAGGAGGATGAGAAGCATGGACAACACAAAAGTTACCTGGTCCACTACCAGGGGGAATGAGGGCCACCTAGAAGTCCAAACTTCACCTTCATGTAGCCTTTATGTAATAGATCCTCACTTGTATCCCACAACTCTATAATAAGTAAATAAAATTGTAAAAAGAATGGCAACGTAAAAAACACATATCATCTATCTGAGGTTAAAAAAAATTAAAACAAAAAAGAGGATTGCTTCTTATTGATAAAGAAGATATGTCATTAAATAACATGCATCTAACAGCACAGAACTGACATAAATGTAAAGCAAAATAGGTTAGAAACACAAAGAGAACTGACAAATCTACAACATAGTGGAAGACTTGAATGAAACTTAATCACTACTGCTAACAAATTTGAGTGTTTTTTTCTAAAATAGAGATTACACTTTCTTTTTTAAACATGATTTTTAATATTTACTGAAATTGACCAGGTGTTAACCCCAAAAGAACAAATTCTAAAAACTAGAAGCCATATTTCCTCATTGCAAAGAATGTTGTAAATTAACACCAAAACTGAACAATAAAATTAAATTAAAAATCAAAACTTTCTATATAATGCATTTTAAAGGTGAAATCAATACAGAGATTACAAGCTATAAAAAGTTAGTGACAATATGTTAATCTACAGGCTAAAATCTATGGAGTGTACCTTAACTGGTATTCTGAAGAAACTTCAGAAACCTAAATGTACTATTAAACAATAATGATACAAAATAAATTAGCTATTCTACTAAAAAACATAGAATATGAACAACCAAATAAACTCTTAAAAGTAAAAATAAGTAGCTAAAATAAAAGTAGAAATTGATTATATTTAATTTAACCAGAGTATATAGATATTAGCACTCTATACTTTCAGTGGTAATATAAATTGTTGAAGCCTTTTGGAAGCCAATTCAGACAAGTTTATTAAAATGTCAAATTATATATAGTTATGCTTTTTAAAAGCCACCCTATATTAATAGCCACTCCTGTCTCCAGTATATAATGCATGTTCTAGTATTGTTTTTATCAGCAAACTTTAGAAAAGACACTAATGTTTATTAGTAGCAGCATGATTAAATAAATTATGTTATATTCATGTACAAAATATTCTGAAGTGCTTATAAAAACTGCTTTCCATATGATCTGACAGAGAAATATCAGGGATTTTCTATTAAGTGTAAACAGTATGCAACAAAATAATGCTTATAGTGTCATTTAAAATGTTTTAAACTATATGTGTGTTGATCATTTACTAATATCTTCATAAGAAATCTAAAAGGGTATGTATCAAATCATAAATAGTTGTTACCCTGTGCAATAGAGAATTAGGGAATTGAAGTGAATCTTTTAAATAAAAAAAGATTAACTTTTACAATTAAATATTAATAATAATCATAAACATTGCCTTGATAAGACAAAACGCCTAGGTTCCTGTTCCAGTTCTATAACTTTTAATGACTCATAAATGCTCTGAGTGTCAGGTTTCTCATTTGTCAAATAGGCTGATGAGAGCTGTCCTACCTACGTAGCTGGGTCACTGGGAAGGGTAAATGGAATAATGAATGCTAACATTCTTTAAAAATCTACAAAACACTGTACAAATGCCAGGAATCCAAGAAATTAAAGTAAAAACAGATATGAAATGTCTTTCAAGGAAATGAAAAATAATATTATGCAACTTCCTTCAATCCACTTACTGCAGATGGAGATGCTGATTTTTCTGACAGTTGAACATGTGAAAAAGAAATGTTTCAGACACAAAGACCAAAGAAGCTGTCAATCTCAAGAAGGAAACTGAGGGGCAGTCAAATAAGCCTGCAATCTTAGGAAGGACAAGGGGAAGGAAACAAAGATTTAACTCCTACAGAAGTCAGTCAACCTTCATTTTAAGAGCACTCAAGGACAGTGTTTTAAGAGTGCAAACTGTCACAAACCTGCCTTTGCCTGAGTTTATTTTCACCCTTAATCAATATATCAGAGAGGTATCTGTACTCTCTTATTCATTGTAGCACTATTCACAATAGTCAAGATAAGGAATCAACCCAAGTGTCCTTCAGTGGATGAATGCATAAATAAAATACAGAAAATATAGTGTGTTTGTGTGTGTGTCTCTCTATATATTTCATTCTTTTTTTTCTTTTTTATAACACAATGGTATACACACACACACACATACACACACACACACACACACACACACACACAATAGAATACCATTGTGCCATAAAAAAGAAAAAAGGAATGCAATTCTGTCATTTGCAGTAACATGGATGATCATTATATTAAGTGAAATAAGCCAAACACAGAAAGTCAAATATCATGATGATCTCACTCATATGTAGAAATTTTTTTAAAAATTGATCTTATGGAGGTAGAGAATAGAACAGTGGTTACCAGAGGCTGGAAAGAATAGTAAGGAGGAAGAATAAAAAGGGTTTGGTTAATGAGTACAAAAATATAATAGCTAGAAAGAGTAAGATCTAGTGTTTGGCACAATAGGGCCAACAATAGGGCAACTATAACAATAATTTACTGTATATTCCAAAATAACTAGAAGAGTATATTTGGACTGTTCTCAAGACAAAGACATAACCAATGATTGAGGTTATTGTTATCACAATTACCCAGATTTGACCTCTTGCACATGTATCATTAAACACTGTATGCTTATATCAAAATATCACATGTATGTCATAAATATGCCTGATTATATATTCATAAAAATTAAAAATAAAAAACAAAACAATTGTCTTGCAAGTTCAAAGTCAGAGTCCAGATCTCAACTCATTGGCCTATCTGATTTTCGTGGATGAGAATAAATCAATTTTCATAAAGTAATCACATCCCAGAAAATGGAGAAGTGAGTTTATATAGAGATTATTCAGTTTGTGTAGAAATTTTCCTTGAAACTTATACCTTAGAGAAATCCTCCAAAAGTGTATTGCTAGCCCACAGCAATAAATACATATATAAGAATAATAACCTAAGAAAGAGTAGGTAATTTTAAAGCTACATATCTCGATTAATTTTTTTTTAAATGATCTTGTTACACTTGGCCTCAAGCCATTAAACTTTCAGCTAGGAAGAGTAGCAATAATATTTAATAGATTTCAAGCCTACGAGGCAAAACCCATGATTATTTTCCATATTCTGTACCACCTTCAGGCCAATGGTGCTAAATAAATGTTAAATTATTGTAAAACCTGGCCTGAAAGGGAAGGCCTGTCAAAGGGGGAATATATCATCTTGTAATCACCACAGGAGAATTTATAAGACTTCTGGTGGTTAGTGCAAGTTTTTGAATAAAATGAAAAGGTAAAATCCTTCTTGGTGAGAAGATTTACCCTAGCTTTTGAACCAAGATTTCAGAAGCCCAAATATGTGAGCAATGACTGTGTCTTTATTGTGTTCCTGTTTGATCCTCATGCCTTGTACAGTGTCTGGCACACAGCTAGCTCTCAATAAATATTTGTTAAAGGAATATATAAAGAATTCCTAAGGAAAGGATTTTTTTCCTCTTCTAATAAATGTCATGAATCATAACATAGATTCATCTTCATTGAAACCAAAGGCTTCTTGAGGCTCTGACCTTTCTTTACTGATTATTTATTTTAAATTTGGAGGTGACAGACAGGCAACGGATTCAATGAGGCTTGAAGAGATGAATAGAAATGGATAATTCGTTCTTTTTCATTTCTGATAACGAAACATACCCTTGGGTGTTACAGGTAAGTCTTCACTCCCTAATACCATACTTAGGAGTTGACTTCTACAAGCAAAGGTTTTCAGGGATTAGACATGGGTAAGGCAGGTTAGGAGGGACTTGGGCATTCAAAAGAACAAGAATGGAAGTTACAAGAGAGGTAGAAAGGACAAAACAGCTTCTGCTACCTTGAAAGTGCTTCAACTTCCTACCTTGTCCATTTGTCTTCATGTCTCCATCTTCGTCCTGATTCATTGAGATATTAGTATGTCTCTAACTTTCCCATTCCTTGTACTTAATTATGCATCATCTTTTAAAGAAATATTAATTATGTTGTAGAGAAGGTGCTGGCATGGCCTCTACCCTCAAAATATAGCTCTCAATGTACCACACACTTTAAGTCCTCATTAACAATTGTAAGAGTCTCATAGTTGTATTCTCTCATTTTGATATTCCTGAATCTAACCTATCAATCTTCCAATAGCAGATTTATCTTTCTCTTCAGTAGATTATATCAATAATACATGAAGTTAATTTTATCATGGTCCAGATATTTATACCTTGATTAGCATTGCTAGATACCTATCTATTATCCATTTCTTACTAAAAGAACCTCGACTTTGCTTGAGGTAGTTGGCCTCATAAATTAACATTTAGTCTCTAGCCATAAGTACTGAATGTCAAAGAAGGAAATGCAAGTTAAAAGCCTAGCATAGTACCAGCACAGAGTAAAATGCCCAGTAACTGGCAATAGTGAGGTCATGATATAGCAGACATATGGAGAGGTAAATGTTATCTAGAAGAATGATAGACTAGCAGCTATCATAGATAGGTAGGTCTTCCAGGAAGTCATTACAGATGTGAACTCAGGAGCTCAGTTTCACAGGTCAGGGCCCTGGAAATAGCATCTTGTCTCAGGGCAGATAAAGAAAACAACAAAGCCCACAAGAGACTAATGAGTAAAACAGCATAAATATGCTAAAGAAAAGTTGTGGTATTCATTGGGGGAGGAAAGGACTTTCAGCTAATCAGAAGTAACTCCACACCTCCATGAGACAGTAACATGCTGTTTTGTTAAGGAGTAAATTTCCATCCCCTAAGTGTACAGAAACAAGGCACACTGCTAATGAGTAAAGTTACTAAGCACCCATTTCTCTGCTCATCATTACCACCTACTTGTTAAATTTTGTGATGTGACGTGATAAAGATGGGTTCCTAAGTTAAAAAATAAATAAATAAATAAAACTCCCCTGCTCCCCAAAATTAAAATTAAAATTATAAAACACCAACTAGTCATGCCGCACCAGAAGTAAAAACAACTTCAAATAACGTTTCTTAGCCAAAATAAGAACAGTTTTCTGTAACCTTAAGAGTAACACTTTCTAATATATAAACTCATTATACTTTTTTTTTAGTTGGAGTATCACTCCGCCGCCCAGACTGTAGGGCTGTAGCATGCTTATGGCCACCCCAGCGTCAACCTGCTGGGCTTCAGCAATCCTTCCACCTCAGCCTTCCAAGAAGCCGGAACTATATGCACGTGCTACCGTGCCCGGCCAATATTTTTTTTTTTAATTTATTGTAGAGACGAGTCTCGCCAAGTTGCCTATGCTGGTCTCGAACCCTCAGGCTCAGACGATCCACTTGCCTCGACCTCCCAAAGTGCTGGGATTACAGGCTGAGCCACCGAGCCCAACCCATTATACTTTTTTAATGGTGAAAACTATATGTTCTACATGATAAAAATGACTATGTTTTATAAGAAAAAGCAGATGCCATAAGAGTATTTGCAATTTGAAAACTCAGAAAAATAAATAAACACAACAGTTAACAATAATTTACTAGGGACTTCTGCAAAGATGATGGAGGAGCCAGTCGAACTATATGAGTCTCAGTGTGAGTAAGTGAGTGTATGGAAAAATGTTCGTATGCGTCTGTAAGTGGGTGCGTGAGTGGCTAACTGAGTGGGGATTCAGGAGCAAATGACTAGGGTTCTGCTGGTGAAGTAGATGGTGTCGCAGCTACTCAGATTGAACCCTAGCATTTCCCAGGCACAGAAGCCATGCGCCAATTTTTAAAAATCAGCAAAGTCTTTCCAAGGAAGAAGCTGCCATAAGTGACTGCCAGCTCCAGGCTCAGCCTCACCACTGCAGCTCCTGACCGACAACTGGCAGCAAGGGTTGTGGAGTGAGCACAGCAAGGGAGCCAGAGGCAGAGCCCTACTGGAGAAGATGAAAGAGGCACCCTGGCACCATCTTGAAAACTGGGCAGGAAAGTGCTCCAGCTTGCTCACCACAGACCAACAGACCCAATCTCTGAGACCAGTGGATTAACTATTCAGGGATTGATCATGACCCAGAGGGAATATCCCAAAAGCAAAAATTCCAGAGGGAAAGGACAAGTGCTGAGTCTCAGGCACCACACCCCCTACCCTGATTCAGTTGTGGGACAAAGGATGGGGTCAGAAAATGATGAGGAAGACCCCTGAAGAGATCAGCAGTGAGTCTGGGGCTGACTCAGCCCCCTCCTCACCTGCATTCCTCTGATCAGACCCACATAGCTAGTGGGTGACTGAGAGAGATGAATCCAGGCAGAGCCTGGACATCAGCCATGATAGGTGGACTCTACTGCAGGATAAGCCTGGTTGGGGCATTCACTTCCAGCACCTGGGGAAGAGACAAACCCATACCTCCTCACCAGAGGGGATCACCCTGAAAATACAAGAGTGGGAGGGGAAAACTGAAGCCCTACCCACCCCCATAGCCTCCTCCTCCTTCCCCAGTGTGAATGAAGGCATAGCTCTGCAGGAGACAACAAAGGGGCTTACCTGTAAGCAGCTGAGAGGAACAATTACAGAATCTGCCACAAGAGGGCAGGTTGTTTTTAGATTTTTATTTTTGTTTGTTTATTTTTTTTCTTTTACCTTTGTGCACAGATGTGTATGTGAGGGTTCAACCTGGAATCACTCTTACCTTTTTTTTTTCCTTTTTCTTTTTATTCCTTCTTCCTTTGGCTTTTTTTTCTTTCTGTTTATATGTGTATGTGAATGATTGAGTATTCATCTTTCAGGGTTTTTTGGTTTGGTTGGTTTTTTTGTTCTTCTCTTTTTATAGTTTAATGTGTGTATGAATGCATGTGTGAGGGTTTAGTTTGAAATTTTTTTCTTCTCTTTTCTTTTTTTGTGTTGGGGGTGTGTGTGTGTGTGTGTGTATGTGTGTGTGTGTGTGTGTGTGTGTGTGTGTGTTCAGTTTTCCTGTTTTTCCTTTTTTGATTGTTTTGCTTTATTTTTTTTTCCAGTTTGCTTTGGTCTTAGTTTGTGTGTATGAGTTTGTGTTTAATTGTTTTTTGCTTTGGTTTCTGCTTTTGTTTTCCTGTGTGTTTTTTAACTTATTTTTTCTTATTTTTGTCCATCTTATTTCATTCTACTTTTCTCTGTGCTCCTCATTGCTGTTACTGTACCTTGGACTCAGTGTACATGCATGTACCCAACGCATCATCATATAGAGTGGTAGTGGGGAGTGGGTCTCAGGGAACCCATACAACAATCATTGTGATTGCAAGTCGTTTCTGAATTCTAGCTCTTAATCCTCCACCTTATTTGACTCTCAAAACTACAAGAGACAGCAAAGCTTCCCATCCACAGCCTGTTTCAAAATAGAACAAATTCAGAGCCCTGATTAGGGAAGAATAGAGGGCCAAGCAAATATCAGAAGTGGAAGTCTCTCCCACTACCACTGAATAATGGAATTAAAGAGAAAAGAAAGAGATCTGTCACAAATGAGGAAAAATCAATGGAAGAACACAGGAAATTCCCAGTGTAACAAAGAGAAAACACCTGAAAAATCAGATCGCAGAGCCCAAACAAAGGAAGTCACCAATGACTGGTTCCAGAATACAACAGGGATTAGGAAATGGATGGAAAGAGTGAATAAACTCAAGAAAGACAAGAGGCTACACTGAAACAAATTGTAACAGAGGTTTTGACCATAAAAAAAATTCATCCAGGAAATAAATAATAAGATGACAAGCATGGAAAGCAGAATTAATCAAGCAAAAGAAAAAATGTCAGAACTTGGAGACCAAAACATGGAATTAATCCAATTTGTAAAAACCATAGAAAGAAAGAACAAAAATTCCAAGAGATGTGTGATTATATCAAGAGGCTGATCCTACATATGATTAGTATTAAAACAAGTATTACAGGAAGGTATCCAAGAAAACTTTCCCCATCTCACCAGAGATGTGAACATCCAAACACAAAGGTACAGAGAACCCCTGCAAGACATCAAATGAGAAGGCCAACACCTAGACACAAAGTAGGTACAAAAGAAAAAATCCTAAAAGCAGCAAGAGAGAGAGAGGTCACAGTACCTACCAGGGAAAACCAATCAGAATAGCAGCAGGCCAATCAGCAGAAACACTACAAGCTAGAAGAGATGGAGTCCAGTTTTCAAAGACCTCAAAGATAAACAATTTCAACCAAGAATTTCCTACCCAGCCAAGCTCAGCTAGATCAGCAATGGAGAATTAAAATCCTTCCCAGACATTGAATCCCTAAGGGATTATGCAGCTTCCAGACAAGCTCTACAAGAGTTGCTTTAAAACATATTAAGCACAGAAGAAAGAAGAAAAGATGACCACATACTTCCCAAGAGTACAGAACACAGAATCAACAGAGAATACATCACAACTGCAAACTTGAAAACACATACATACGTCAACCCAAAAGTTGAAAGAAAACAAAGAAAAAGCTTTATAAGAAACTCATGATGGGGTAAACTATCACATTTCAATGATCAGCCTGAATATGAATGGACAAAATGCACCACTGAAAAGACACAGAATAGCAAACTGGATAAAAAACTATCCAATAATTTGCTGCATCTGGGAAACCCACCTCACTAAAAGAGATACACATAGACTCAAAGACAGGGGATGGAAAAAAAATTTCCAGGTGAAAGGATCACAAAAGAAGGCAGGGGTTACAATCTTAATTCAGGCAAAACAACCTCTAAGCTATCAAAAATTTTAAAAGATACCAAAAGACACTACATAATGATAAAAGTTCAATTCATCAGCAAGAAATATCCATCCTAAACATATGTGCACCCAAGACAGGAGCACCAGTGTTTATAAAGTAACTACTAAGTAAACTAAAAAAAGATTTTGTCTCTAACATTATGACAGCTGGGGACTTAAATACCCTGCTAACTACCCTAGTTAGATTATCGAGGCAAAAAAATCAACAAAGAGATCCATAACTTCGGCTTCACATTTGGCCAAATGGACTTTTTTTTTTTTTTTTTTTTTTGAGTTGTAGTCTCACTCTGTCACCCAGACTGGAGTGCAGTGGCCGCTCCCGGCCACCGCAGCCTCGACCTGCTGGGCTCTTGCGATCCTTCTGCCTCAGCCTTCCAAGTAGCTGGAACTACAGGCGCACGCTACCACGCCCGGCTAATTTTTTGATTTATTGTAGAGATGAGGTCTTGCTTGCCCAGGCGGGTCTCGAACCCGCGGGCTCAGTCAATCCACTCACCTCAGCCTCCCAAAAGCGTGGGATTACAGGCTGAGCCACCGAGCCCGGCTGGCCAAATGGACTTAATAGATACCTACAGAACACTTCATCCAACAACCATAGAATATACATTCTCCTCATCACCACATTGAATGTACTCCAAGATTGATCAATCCTCAGCCATAAATCAAGAATAATAAATCTCATAAGATCGTGTACTTTCTCAGACCACAGTGGAATAAAAATAAATATCAACACCAAAAAAATTATCCCAAAACTCAAAAAGACATGGACACTAAACAGCATGATGCTGAATGATTACTGGGTCAACACAGATATCAAAACAGAAATTAAGAGTTTTCTGAAAACAAACGAAAACAAAGAAACATCTTACCAAAACCTCTCAGATGCCATGAAAACAGTTATAAGAGGGGAATTTATATCTCTACGAACATCAAGAAAATGAAAGATCACAAGTGAACAGCCTAACAAATCACTTAAAGGAGCTGGAAAGACAAGATAACCAAAACCCTAACTTTAGCAAAAGAATCCAGATCACCAAAGTAAAAGCCCAAATATGGGATATAGAAGACAAAAATATCACAGAAAAAAATCAACAAAACAACAAGCTGTTTCTTTGAAAGAATAAATAAGATTGATGGACCCCTAGTCAGACTGCCCAAGAAAAAGAAAGAAAAAGCCCAAATAAATACAATCAGAAATACAAAAGATCAAATCACAACTGATGCTGAAGAAATACAAAAGATTATCAGAGAATACTATGCATACGTGTGTGGAAACAACCTTGATAATCTAAATGAAATGGAGGACTTTCTGACATTACACAACTTCCTAAGGCTGAAACAAGAAGACACTGAGACACTAAGTAGACCAATAGCAACCCAGGAAATTGACTCCATCATAAGAAAAGTACCTACAAAAAAATGCCCTGGACTAGACAGCTTTCCAGTGGAATTCTTCAAAACATACAAGGAGGAGCTGATACCAATCCTATTGAAAGTATTCTAGGCAATTGAGAAAGATGGAATTCTCCCCAAATCATTTTACAAACTTAACATCATACTGATACCCAAACTGGCTAAGGATCCAACAAAAAAACAGAACTATAGGCCAATACCCTGGTGAACATAGATGCAAAAATTCTGAACAAGATTCTAGCAAATAGGATTCAACAACACATCTCAAAAATCACCTACCATGACCAATTAAGCTTCATCCCCAGGATGCAGGGCATGTTCAATATCTGCAAGATCATAAATGTAATTAAATACATCAACAACTATAAAAACAAGAACCGCATGATTATATCATTAGATGCAGAAAAAGCTTTTGATATAATCCAGCATCCCTTCTTGATAAAAACCCTTGAACATCTAGGCTAGGAGGACATACCTCAAAATAGTAAGTACCATCTTATGATAAACCCACAGCCAGCATATTGCTAAATGGGCAGAGACTGGAAGCATTCCCCCTGAAAACCAGAACAAGACAAGGCTGTCCACTTTCATCCCACCTGTTCAATATTGTGTTGGAAGTCCTAGCAAGAACAATTAGACAAGAGAAGGAAATCAGAGGTATCAAAATAGGAAAAGAGGAAGTTAAGTTATCACTCTTTGCTGATATGATCCTACACCTCAAAAATCCAAGGGAATCTGTCAAAAACTTCCTTGCACTGATAAAGGACTTTGGCAAAATCTCAGGTACAAAATTAATGTGCAAAAGACAGTCACATTCTTAAACACCAACAACAGACAGAGAATCAAATAAAAGGCACAATTCCACTCACAATAGCCACCAAAAAAATGAATTGCCTCAGCATCTACCTAACTAGAGAAGTGAAATCTTTACGATGAAAACTATAAAACATGCTAAAAGAAACCCAAGAAGATACAAACAAATGGAAAAATATTCCATGCTCATGGGTAGGAAGAATCAACATTGTTAAGATGTCCATCCTACCAAAGAAAATCTACAGATTCAATGCAATACCCAATAAATTACCAACATATTCTTCTCAGACCTGAAAATGGCAATAGAGAAATTCATATGGAATCATAACAACAATGAATAGCCAAAACAACTCTTAGCAAAAGAAACAAAGCAGGAGGTATCACACTTCCAGACTTCAAACTTTACTATAAGGCTACAATAATCAAAACAGCCTGGTATTTGTACAAGAACAGGCATATGGACCAATGAAACAGGATAGAGATTCTGTAAGCAAAACCTCAATTTCTCACATAACTCATATTTGACAAAGGCTCTACCAACAACCACTGGGGAAAGAAGAACCTATTCAGTAAATGGTGCTTGGAAAACTGGAGGACCACATGCAATTGAAACTGAATCCCTACCTCTCACCATACACAAAAATCAACTCTAAATAGATCAAAGACCTAAACATAAAACCTCAAACTCTAAGAATCTTAGAAAATGCAGAAGACACTCTTACAGAAATCAAAGTATGCAACCAATTCCTGATCAAAACCCCAAATGATAAGATAGACAAGGGGGACCTCATTAAACTGAAAAGCTTCTGCAAAACAAAAGAAATCATCAAGAGAGTGAGAAGGCAGTCCACAGAATGGGAAAAATATTTGTCAATATATATCTGACAAAGGCCTAACATCTGGTTTCTACAAGTATTTCAAATGTGCTGAAGGGAAAAAAACAAACAGCCCCATTAAAAAGTGGACAAAAGGCATGAATAGATACTTCTCAAAAGAAGATATACAGGCAGCCAACAGACACATGAAAAAGTGCTCAGCCTCACTCATCATCAGAGAAATGCAAATGAAAACCACATTGAGATACCACCTGACCCCAGTAAGAATGGCCATCATTAATAAAATAAAAAACTATAGATGCTGGCAAGGTTGCAGAGAAAAGGGAACGCTTCTACACTGCTGGTAGGAATGCAAACTAGTTCAACCTCTATTGAAAGCAGTATGGCAATATCTAAAAGACCTAGAATTTGACCTTTCATATGACCCAGCAGTCTCTGTACTGGAAATATACCCAGAGGAACTCAAAGCATTCTACAAAAAATATACCTGCACATGCATGTTTATTGCAGCACTATTCACAATAGCAAAAACATGGAACCAACTATGCTGTCCATTGAAACTGGACTGGATTAAAAAAATGCAGTACACATACACAATGGAATATTATGCAGCCATAAAAAAGGACAAACATATGGACTGTGTGGCAACTTGGATATATTTAGAGTTAATAATACTCAGTGATCTATCACAGAAACAAAGAACAGAGTACCACATGTCCTCCCTCATAAGCAGACCCTGAACGTTTATCATAATACTATAAGAAAGTGATTGGCAGTAATGGAATACTGCTAGGGTGGGGGAGAGGAGACACAATACTAGTAAGGGTGCCTGATTTCAAACTAGGCAAAGTGAGGACCAAAGGGAGGCCCAAACTTTACTTGTGTATGTTGTCCACTTGCATACCTAATCCTGAATTGTACCCACATCTTTAAAATAAATTAATTAAGAAAAACATAAGTAAGATCATATTATAAAAAAAGAATCATTTACTGTGATTTTCAAAATAGCTAGAAGATTTTAAATGTTTCCAGCAAAAAGAAATAATAAATGTTTGAGGTGATGGTTATCCTAATTATCCTGGTTTGAACAACCACATTATATGCATGTATCAAAATATCACATGTATTCCATAAATGTGTAGAATTATTATGTATCTTTGAAAAATAAATAAACAAAATAAATGAACTTCTAACAAATACTTGGAGAGTAGGTTCTGTAGAAATACCTCCCAAAATTGTGTGACTAAACTAATCTTAGAATATTGTTCACCAAAGAAAGTTTCTTATGGTCGAATACATCTGAGAAATGCTTGATATTTGTCCTCTCTTGGAGAATCACACGTGTATCCTAGCATATTCAACAATGTGAAAGGCCTGTAGAAAAAAATGTTTTTAAATACCTGATTTAACCTAGCATTTTCTCAAATTGATTTTACCATGGTTCCCTTTTAAACCTAGTAACATCTAAAGCAGTGTTTTTTTAAGTAAAATATACCAACAACATACTCTTAAACAAAGTGTATCCAGAATTACACATGTCTTTTAAAATTGTGCTCTTGTTCACAGTTGATCAGACTTGAATCTGATAAGCATCCAATTGTGGCTTAAATTCTGTCACTAGGGGCAACCCCTTCAGGTCCCCTCCCACTTTGGGAGTTTTTCTGTCCTCTCAATAAATCCTGCTTACTAAAAAAAAAAAATTCTGCCACTAAAAGCTAGCACATTTAATAAAATTCATCCTATTCTCAACTAAATAAAATTGTAAAAACTATTCCTATTGTTTTTATCTTTCCTTTTCCTCTCATTCACAAAGTGATAAGTACAAAATATTTATTCAAATCTTACTAAAACATCTTTCTAGGCTAAACTAGCACCACTTCAGAAACTGAACTATTGGCAGTACACATGACATGTTCATTTGTAACTGATATATGAAAATGTGAGTTTCTGAACTTAAACACATTAACACTGAGAACCACTATCTAAGATAATAAGAAATCAAAGATGTAGTCAATGCTTCTTAAATATCAAAAGTCTACAGTTAAAAGCTAAGCATGGGAATTGTATTCCACGTCTAAATAAATAAGTAAATAAATAAATGGTAAGTGTGGGATAATACTGAAAGATAAGTCACCAATACCCAGAAGAACAGGGAGGTGGAGAAGAGGGCCTAAAGGCAATATGAATAAAGGCATGAGTTTCAAAACAATAGAATGATTTCCAGGAGCTGCTGAATGAGGTATATAGCCGACCTCAACCATTGCATATTACAATTATTACATTAACGTTTGGTGTTGGACGTTACCTTAGGATGACCCTTAGTACCAATTAGACAATACTTTAAAACTTATTAGACATATATTATTGTTCATATTTCAGCATGCTAAAACTTCCCCTGTGAAAAGCCTGTAGAAAAAGAAAATCTTAAGATACTTGATTTAACCTAGCATTTTCTCAAATTGATTCTACCATGGTTCCATGCGCCTCTCAGCCCCTCTAACTGCCCCTCTCAGCCATCTAAACCCTAAGTCACTGGTCTGTTAGATCTACTCATACAATTTTCCTCAAATGGCCTCCATCTTTTCTGGGCACACAGCTGCAAGGCAGCCTGTTGTGAACCGCTAATGCCCTAATATGTGCTGTAACTCTCCAAACAGAAGTTTTCCAAAAGTCCCAGAGTGATCAGCTCATTTGAGGAACACAGAATTCACATTTTCTGGGTCTTATCTACCTAGTATTACAAGTTTCCCTACAAGTCATCAAAATTTAAGTAAGAGTGTGATAAACACACTTGCTCTAGTTCTGCTTGCAGAACTAAAACTGGACTTTGAAACTCTATTACCTTCCCTTATTCCTCACCCGTGTGGCTTCCTCAGTCTCTAGGGAACTCCTCACATTGCTCTGAAGTGGGGTGCTCAAATACCATATGGGAGACAAAGTTTCCATTCCCCTTGCTCCATGTTTCAGTGGTAATGTCTGTTGCTGAAGAGGTATTATTTATGTCAAGGTACCAACTAACAAGGTTACTTCAAAGTTGCCTCCTGTTGCAGACAAATCACTATTTTCATTGCAAAAGCCTCTAGCTCCAACATCCATGTTGGTTGAGTCTTTCCATGCCCAACATTAAAACATATATATTTGTATTTGTATTACAGACCTAATGGCACTATGTTCAATTCAGAATCACTCTCTCTTCTTCTCTTCAAATCTGAGGCATTATTCATGGATGAGGTGACCATGTATCCTGATTTGCCCCAAACAATCCTTGTTTATGCATATTGTCCTGGATTAATTATCAATAGTGTCCCATATTCAAAGGTACCCAGGTCATGCCAACAAATTACATAGTTACCTTACTCACAAATTAATCCTGTAGGTGATCTAAAAACGGCAACATGAAATAATACTTAACTCTCCAGTATGTTTACTCTGTCTCATTCAAGTTTTCATAGTATAATAATGTAGAGGAACAAAACAAATTCTAGCAACGATACTTAAATGATCGATCTTCCTATGAAGTCTTTTCAAATCTGCCTTCTACCCTTTCATATATCACAGAAACACTCATGAAATCATAATCAAAGAGTGGTGAGGATCCAAGATTGCATAGTATATATGATTTTGGTGGTTGTGTTGACACTCAAATTTCACATAAAATAAACTACCAATGGAAAACAAACTATATTAGGCTAAACCTATAAGGTTTCTAGTGAGAGACTCCCATAATCTAGGGTTTCTCAATCTGGTCACTACTGATATTTTGGGCTAGGTAGTACTTTGTTGTATGAGCTGACCTGTACATTGTAGACTATGTATTCCCAAGCTCTAACCCATAAAAGCCAGGAGCAACCCCGACTCTCATCACCACACCTTTGAGGTGTGACAACCAAAAACATCTCCGGGAATTGCCAAATATTCCCTGGGAGGCAAAATTGTTTCTCACTGAGAACCCCTGGGATAAGCAATTGCAGGGAAGAAAGCCCTGATGTGTCATTCACATAGCTGTAGAACTATATTAAGTCCATACTATCTCCACAGGTAAGAGTTAGCATTATTTCAAATAAACAGATATTTGTTGAGCACTTACTATGTACAAGATACTTTTCTAATGCTATGAGGAATTGAAAAACATGCTGGAAATATGCCCTGCCATCAAAAATTTGATAACATATGCCTCTGGAGTAATTGACTGTATTGCAATTCAATTTGTGCTTATTTAATACCCCAGAGAAGTTGAGTAATATATGTACTGAATATCTAGCTCTAAGATATTAGAGCAACATGTTAGCAAATATTCTAAATAGAATGTTCTGAAAGAATAAAGTGGAAGCATCTAACTGAAATATATTATTCAGGTCACAAATAGTTGATGAGTAAATAAAGTGATCTATACAAAAATACTAAACGGAAGGCTTCAAAGTTGCTTCAGAGGAGATGGATTTCCTTCTGTGCTGGAACACAGGACAGAAAATATTGGTCTTTTTCTAGGGATCAAAAAAGGACTTACAGGAAAGCCCATATTTCAGTTTGGAATTTATGATATTTTTCCTTGGAGCATGGGATATTAAGCTTACATAGGTTGGAGACTTCTAACAGAGCCTGGGGATAACCAGGTGGATTGGTTATAATCTGGGTTTTTAAGATGAGAGCCAGATAAGTGTTATTCTGGGTCCAGCATGGGTCACACACCTATAGGAAGAGAATTGGCCTAGGAGGCAGGGAACCCCAGTTTCAGAGTTGGTTCTGACACTAACCTGTAGTCTCATAGATTTATTTTAGGTCATATAACCTAAATATGCTTTCCCTGTATAAAATAAAAATTATGTCTTCTCAATTCTGTCTCAAATACTGTAAATGAATCATGAGCTAAAATTGGCTATATAAATATAAGTTGTTAATTATCTATAAAATGAAATGATTGTACTGAATGTGCTCTCAGGTTGCTTTTAGGTGTGAAAAACCTGTAGTTTTATCATACAACTTGCTCAAGTCTCCAAGATAGAATGTGTACTTAAAAAAGAATAGCATATTGGTATCAGCCTTGTAAGATTCACTAAGCAGGCTAGACTGGAATCTAGATGAAATTGTCAAGTGGTTAGTATTTTGATAAAGGATAAAAGTAACATACAAATGAATAGGTCAGTCACTAAACCTGAGGAAAACCCCCATTTAAGTTTCAGCATTTAGGTGGAAAATGTTTCTTTTATTTCTTTTCCTTTCTTTTTCCTTTTTTTGTTTTCTTCAAACTTCTCAATATCAACTTATAGCAAAGAATCATAACCCAGGATTTGGTACCCTCAATGCAGCAAGAATCACAAAGTGCATTTCATTTCTTCTAAGCTGAACTTTTAAAAATTTAATTTATTTATTTAATTTTTCTTTTTTTTTTAGTCAGTCTCACTCTCTTGCCCAGACTGGAGTGCAGTGGTGTGGTCATGGCTTACTGCAGTCTTGACCTCCCGGACTCAGGTGATCTTTCCACTCAGCCTCCCAAGTAACTGGGAATACAGGTGTGAACCACCACGCCAGTTCACCCAGCTAGTTGTTTTGTTTTCTTTCTCTTTTTCTTTTCTTTTCTTTCCTTTTTTTTTTTTTGGTTGTATCGGGGTCTCACTATGTTGCCTAGGCTGGTCACAAACTCTGAGCTCAAGTGATTGTCCTACCTCGGCTTCCCAAAGTGCTGAAATTACAGGTGTGAGTCATGTGCCTGGACTGGAATTTTGTACGATGGAAAAGCTCTAGTGACTGATGAACTCTGACTTGTCAACATTTCTTGGCCAAGAAAGAGGGAGCCACTAGCCCTAGGCGCAAGCAGAAAGCAAAGTACAGCATATTTATGAGAGCAGGATGGTCAACATGCATTTAACTTCATGTTCTCAGGAAGCATGCTAATACTGGCAATAATATCACCACCAGTTGTGTACTGTTTTATGGTACCCTCACACACTTTCAGGTTGATTATCATTTTTAATATGTGACTAAATCATTTGGTGGAGCTGCATGGTTTTTATGCAATATATATTGCTATCCATTAAGAGTAGGACCCTCACCTTTGTGATTTTCTCTTTCAGTTTTTCCTGTGGGAAGACAGTCTACTCCAGCAATATCAGAAGCTAGTTGAATGTTGATAGGAAGATTTTTAAAATTATTTCTAAGGTTGGGTTGAAGCTCAGTCAAAATTTGGTTCCCAATTCCATCTGTTCTTCAGGATTCATGGGAAACAGAAGTGCCAGTTGGATTGGAAAGTTGTGGTGTGAGATGAAATTTTCGTGCTTAGAACCTAGACTTTGTAGCCTGTCAGCAAACATAAGGTTGAGATATTTTGTGAAAATATTTCCCCAGAATAGCCTACAGTATGCTGCTTGGGAAATGTTTGAGAAGGAAGACAGAATTCAGTCAAGGAAGTTTGTGATCATGGAAGACAAGATTCTCCACAGAAGCTTCTCGTCTTGGTCAATCCTGCATCCATCCCTGCTCAATGGGGTGCATCTATATTTAGTATTTCCTTTGCAAAGTGGGAGCCTATAAATATCTTCATATTTGGCAAGGATAATTCACTGTTGTTTTCTTACTGCTGTTTCTAACTGGAGAATTACCTCACAGCAGACTTGTAGGAGATGCTAATAAAGACAATTTTGAGGTCACAATATGTTAACTCAAAATATTTACCTAAAAATACTTATTAGTGAAACACTATCATTTGGTGATTTTTATGGAAATTTTTCAAAATACAAAACTGAGCAATTAAAAATAAATGCTTACTTTAAATACAGTCACTATGTGACTATTTGAACATTTTACAGATGGGTGAAAACATCATCTACAAGTATTTTATTGAGTCTGCATTTGTCAAATAATTGTGTCCTTAGAAGGTAAAATAGTATTGGCCCACACACACAAAATATGCTATCTGGTTGTGAGATAAGTCATATAGCCTGAAAGGTTTAATATAAATACAAGAATTGAATATAAGTTGACCAAATTTACAAGAGCTGCCTAAAATATTACCTGAGGAATTTTCTCAGTTGAGTTCAGAAAAAGAAGAATTCATTATGGGCAAATGTCTATATGGAATATGGAGAAGTTTCACAGGAGGATTAATGTTGAGCCTAAAAGTTGGTTAACATTGTCCAGGTAGAGGAGAAAGGAAACCATCTTTCAGATGAGAAAGTTCATCAGTCTTATTATAAGTAAGTGTGTACTATACTCTTTGCTCACTCTGCTCTAGGTCACAGGCCCACAAGAGTGGACAGAACAGACATAATCCCTGTCCTGGTGGAATTTGTAGCCTGATCCCATAAGATAACTAGATAAAGAAATGTCATATATGTACACAATGGAATATTATTCAATCATAAAAAAGAATGAAATCCTGTCATTTGCACCAACATGAATGGAACTGAATGGCAATATATTTAGTGAAATAAACCAGACCTAGAAACAAATATCGCACGTTCTCACTCATATATGGAAGCTAAAAAACATTGCTCTCATTGAAATAGAAGGTAGAATGGTTGTTACCAGAGGTTGGGAAGGGTAGCAGGGAAGGATAGTTGAAGAGGGGTTTGTTAATGAGTACAAACATACAGTTAGATAGAAGAAATAAGTTCTAGTGTTCAATAGCGCACTAGAACAACCATAATTAACCATAATTTCATGTATATTTCAAAATAGCTAGAAGAGAAGGCTTGGAATGTTCCCAACACAAAGAAATGACAAATATTTGAAATGATAGATATCCACATTACCCAGATTTGATTATTATGTATTGTGTGCTTGTATCAAAATAGCACATGTTCCCCCATAAAAGGTACAACTCTTGTGTAGCTATTAAAATTAAAAACTAACTAAAAAATTAAAAGAAAGTAACAGTGAAAACAAAACAAAAGCATAGTTAAGGCAATGTCAAGTTGAGATTTAGGATCTGTGTATATCCTGGAAATTCGACTTTCTGCTCTCCATCCTCCCAATTCCTGGGAACTGCTGCAGAAAAGATCCCTTACCCTGAATTGATGATGAAAATCACATCATCAGTAGATTAGTAACTGAATAAAGCTATTGTTTTAATAAAATCCAGAGACAGCTTTCCTTAGCTCCATGAACAGCTCATATAGAGGCCACAAATCACTAAGTAGCTGTCCTTATCGATCCTGGTGCAACCCTCCAGGGTTTAGTGAGGAACAATATGCTCAGAATCTTGTAGTTTTTTCCACTGGAAATCAAATGGTAAAGGATTAACTGAGGGATTGTGTCATATCTGAAGAGAAACAACAGTGAAATATAACACTATTCTTGGTATTTCCTGTTCCATATTTAATTTTTAATAGACAATAACTTTTTAAAATGTGACTTTTACAAATATGTATTTATTTCAGAGCTATGGAGGCAGTAAGTATTAAAAATTAAAAAGTAAGACATTTTCAGGAAAGATATAAAAATGTTTCAGATTTTTTGAAACTAAGACATTAGTGTCTATTCATGCTGGCCCAGGATTAAAAGAACCACATGTAGGTTATGTACCAGGTCCTGTAAAATCTCTTCTGGGGCCAATTTCCATCGTTTCCTCCAACGTAAAATGTGGTTGTTCATTATCATATCCTAAATGAGGAGAAGGAAAGGACTCTCCTTTTATGCTAGCCACATAATGCAGTTTGTAAAAATTAGTATCTTAAGCTAAAGTAGAACTAGCATAATGGTGTTGTTTATAAGTAAGGACCCCGCTGCCCCCAGTCTTCTGCACCAAGACCTAGCTAATGAAGTTCAGCTATCCAGCCTGCCCCCAGGGGAAGCCACATAATATTACTTGTGAAGTACTTTTGAAGAATCCCTGGGCCATAAATTATTTGTAGCCTTCTTCAGAGGTGAGGAAAATACCCCAAAGTCACTAAATTTGTGTTCAAGTCCTGGTGCTGTTATCTTCTTTGTGTGATCTTGGGAGAGTCATGCAACTTCTTCAGAACTCAAGTGGTTCCTCTATGTCATGAGGGACTGTGCCAGAGGTAATGCTCCCTAGATCTGGGTGAGTTATGCTTATGTTTTTTGTTGGGGTGGGAACAGAGCAGCGTTCAGTTGCCTGGCACCATGCAGACACTGACAGAGAGAAGTATATACAGGGATGATTCAGCAATTCTCTTTCTAGCATGCCAATAAAGTCTTTTGTCAATGCCATCAGGCCCTGAATATAATTTAAAAAATCAACCAACAGATTTCAGAGGTTAAACAATACCGAAAAGTCTTAATCCAAATCTTATTTGTTATTTCCAATGTGAGTTTCTGGGACTTAGAAATGGGGAGAACAAATACTCAGAAAATACATAAGAAGCACACGCTATGGTGTAGGCACTGCACTACCCTATGCCAAATGCTGTGGCGTTGATGACAGGCATAGTCTTTGCCCTCAGAGAGGTTACAATCTAGACGGAAAGACCCAGACACACCAACAAGCAGGACAAACACACCAAAGTGGTTTGCATCAGTGCTAAGAAGCATATGGATGAAGCACCCATTCTGGGAAGTCAAGGCAAGCTGTTGGGAGGAGAGGACAATGAAGGGAAGCCTAGGGGATGTGTGGTCAGAGGTGCCCTGACTTTTGATGAAATAGAATTTTTTTTTTTTAATTTATGGTCAATTTATTTTCCACAGTAAGGTAAACAAAATAGTCTTTTTTACAAATGGTGCTGGTGTAACTGGATATCCACATGAAAAAAAATGAAACTGGCACACAAATTAAAACATAAAAATTAAAACTATAAAACTCTTAGACTGAAGTATAGGAGTAAATATTAATGAGCTTGGATTAGGCAGAGTCTTCTTAGACAAAATACCAAAAGCACAAGTGACAAGGAAAAAAATAGATAAAATATACTTCACCAAATTTTAAAAAGTGTATGTTTCTCACCAAATTTTAAGAAGTGTATGTTTCAAAGGGTATCCACCAAAAGGTTAGAAGGCAATTCACAGAATGAAAGAAAATACTTGCAAACTCTATATCTGATAAGTACTTGTACCTAGATTACACAAAAATGCTTTCAACTCAAAAATGAAAAGACATCTAATTTAAAAATAGGCAAAGGATTTAAATAGATATTTCTCCAAGTGAGAGATACAAATGGCCAATAAGCACATGATGCTCAATGCCATTAGCAAAATGAAAACCAAAACTACAAAGAAATAGCACTTCACACACACTAGTATGACTATAATTTTAAAAATAATAATAATAAGTATTAGTGAAGATATGAATAGACTGGAGCCCTCATTCACTGCTGATGATGCAGCCACCTTTGGATAGCAGAAACATAAGTGACCACGAATAGCCAAAACAATTGTTAGCAAAAGGAACAAAGCAGGAGGTATCACACTTCCAGACTTCAAACTTTACTATAAGGCTACAAAAATCAAAACAGCCTGGTATTGGTACAAGAGCAGGCGTATAGACCAATGGAACAGGATAGAGATTCCAGAAGCAAAGCCTCAATTTCTCAACCAACTCATCTTCATAAAAACCTCCAACAACAACCACTGGGAAGAGGAGAACCAATTCAGTAAATGATGCTGGGAAAACTGGCTGATCACATGCTGAAGATTGAAACAGGACCCCTACCTATCACCATACACAAAAATTAACTCTAAATGGATCAAAGACCTAAGTGTAAAACCTCAAACTATATAAATCTTAGAAAGCACAGGAGACACCCTTATGGAAATTGGAACTGGCAGCCAATTTCTGATCAGAACCCTAAATGCCCATACCTCAAGAAATAAGATAGACAAGTTGGACCTCATCAAACTAACAAGCTTCTGCAAAGCAAAAGAAACCATCAAGAGAGCAGGGAGACAGCCCACAGAATGGGAAAAAAAAAAATTTTGCCAACCATATATCTGACAAAAGCCTACAATCTAGAATAAAATAGAATTTTATGGGACAATGGACCTCTAAGAACTCAAGTCATTGTGAAGCTGTACTAAGAAAATTCAGAAGAAAAGAATGGCCAGCCATTGGAGGTCAGTTTCTTTTTCTTTTCTTTTTAATGTTTTTATTTTTATTTTTTATCATAACGATGTGGGGCACAATTCAGGGTTAAGTATACAAACATTGATTATGCAGGTACCCTTGTTGATGAGGTATGCCCCTCCCTCCCCTAGCAGTTTCCCTCAACTCTCAATCCCACCCTCCCTTCCCTGAAAGTTTCCCCCCATATGGGCCATTGTGTCTCAATGGGTTGGATGAAGTCCTGCTACGTTGGGGGAGAATATCTCATTCAGGCAGTCCACCAATCAAATGTTAATCCCTTCCAAAAACACTCTCACATATATATCTAGAATTAATGTTTAACTAGATACCAGGGTATCCATGACTTAGTCAAGTTGACACAAAAAATGAACCATCACAGAGGTTGCAGAAGGAATTCCACGAAACCCAATTTTCAATCTGACCTTAGATTTTTTTTTTTTCCCAGAAAGTGGTAGACATCACAGGGCATCAACAGAACAGAGGAACGCCTCCCTTCCATTTACACTGCAGAACAGCGGTTCTCAAATGTTCTTTATTTTCAGGAGCAAAGTGAAGGTTGCTGTTCCGTGAGGTAATTAGGTGGTGAGTATTGCCCATTAGGATTGAGGGTCCAGAGGAAGTAGGGATGTTGTCATCCCTCCCATTCTTGTCCTGTTCAAGAATGCATATGCGAACACAACTGAGTGAGATGCTGCTAAAATCTATTATATTTTTAGAGTGAAGGAATGTTAAACAACTGACTTTTTACTATTACTCAAAATAAATTAATTTAGCCACACCTCACAATTTATTGTAATACAAATCTGTTTTGAAACTGAAGTAGGAAATAAATGGATACTCTTTATTTTTTTATAAATTCATGGAAAAACTGCATCTTTATTACATATACAGCCAGTGTGAATGGAAGTTAAACACAATGGGGTTGGGAACAGGTTTCAGAACTACAAAGAACAGGCCTGCTCACCTCCCACATTCATAGCCTCTAGTGCATCCCCAGGTGGCCACCTGTAGCAGGCAGGTCTGCAAAGTGATTTTGTATTCCATAATAAGATCCTCAAAGACATACCTACTAGTCAGCTTTAATGAATTTGGCCAGTGAGTTAAACATGTGTTGTCTCAGTTTCCTGTTCTGAAATGGAATGCTTGTATCTTCTTTAGAGAGATTTGTTAACAACATAAGAGATCGTTCACATAAAGTGCTTAGCACAGTACTCAGCATTGCTGGCTCTATTATTGGCCTAGCACATCTTTCAGTATTTGTTCCTGGGCATAATGTGTATGACATGATCAATGAACATAGTTTTCAGGAATTAGACTAGGATTCTAGATGAGAGATAATTAAAAAGTACTGCGCACCTATTATATGCCAATCCTTGTGCTGGCTTGATTGACATGTGGCATCAATTTATTAGTGTCCTTATAAGAAGAGATGTTAGAGAGAGATTTTTCTCTAGGCCATGTGTGATGGTTAATTTTAGGTATAAACTTCACTGGATCAAGAAATATTTACAAAACTGGTAAATCATTATTTCTGGCTATGTGTTTTTGGAGAAGATTGGCATGTGATTCAGCAGACTGAGTGGGAAAGATTTGCTGTCAGTGTAGCTAAGTGGGCACTATGCAATTGGCTGGAAGCCTGGATAGAACGAAAGACAGAGGAAAGGCAATTTCCTCTCTCCCTCTTAGATATGGGGCACTCTTCTTCTGCTGTCTTGGACATTAGAACTCTAGGCATTCCAGCCTTTAGACTCTAGTACTTATATCAATGGCTCCCAGGTTCTCAGGCCTTTGAACTTGTACTGAGGATTACATCATCAGCTTCCCTTATTCTGAGACTTCCAAACTTGGACCAAGCCATGCTTCTGGTTGCATATGGCCTGTCATAGGACTTCTCAACCTCTGTAATTGAGTGATCCAATTTCCCTAATGGATCCCATCTCATATATCTGAGTATGTGGAGAACACTTGCTAATATATCATGTGAAGATACAGTGAGAAAACAATCATCTACAAACTAGGAAGAGAGCACTCACCAGATACCAGATCTGCCAGAGACTTGATCTTGAACTTTCAGCCTCCAGAACTGTGAGAAATAAATATTTGTTAAATCACCCAGTCTATGTATGTTATTATAACAACGCCAGTTGACTAAGACTGCTGCCCTAAGATAGGAACTATTATTATTTTTTAATGCTGGAATCATGTTATTGAACAATAACAAAAACTATTTTTTTGTCACATCAGAGGATTTAAATTGCATTCTCAGTGAATTATGTATTTTAAAAACTGCCTAGTCTTTGAAAAGAAAGTGGTATAAAAAAAATCTCCCAGTGCACACAGAAATGGCATTAAAGCTGCAAATCAGAGTATTGGTCAATTGGGAAGACAAGAGGCTCCCAATACACCAGAGTTGACTTAAAACCATTCACATAAATCAACAGTCCATGTCAACTGAGGATTCTGAGCACATCACATGAGAGAAAGGCAACTTTTAAGTCCTTCTCCATCTCTGAATCTACAAGGGACCTTGATTAAGTGTGAGTAGAGGGGGAGTGTGACTTTAATGAAATATAAATAAAGTAACTATTTTTGTTCTGTTGCAGAAAGTGTGCTTGGACTGACAAGCTCAAGTCCCAACCCTGACCCCTGCTCTCTCCTTCCTAAAAGCTCAAGAAATGAAAAGATGGCTTTGTTGAAGTGCCAACCTCTGCTCCCTACTCAGCAGCTGGTTCAAGTAGGAAATGAGGAATGGTTTGCACACCTAGTGTAAACACTTTGGCTCCTGTGAGTTCCTAGGACTAGGAGTTAATGCATTTCTAACTTTAAAATAGACTTAGTCACCACATTTCAAACAATCCACATTGTAGTACCTATAACAACTCTATCTCGTTAGCTCTTCATCTCCTCTCTCATTACCTTTCTGTAGTATATTTTAACTCCATACATGATTTAAGGAACATTTCTGATCAATACCATTTGCTGTCTGGGGAGTTTGTCAAGTGGATTGGGAGTCACATTTAAAGTAATTGAGGAGGAATGAAGAGCACCATAGATTTTTTCTCTTTCTCACTCCATGCTCTGGGTATTATATAATAATGAGATACTGCTCAGTTAGTTTTGATCAAATCACATAAAATCTTCCATGCTAAATTTCAGAATTCAAGAATGCTTTTAATTTTTAAAGTACTGAAAAATGTTTTTGTATTTTGGCTAGGTTTGTATTTTTGATTTCACATTTTTAATTTTAATGCAATGTGAGTATTAATTAAAATCATTCATTCTTATTACAAACAAAAGTTATAAAAGGGCTAAACAGCATGCCAAGTATGCTGACTTAAAGACTAGAAGGGAATGCTCTAGCCCTTTTTATGTTATGGAAAATTGCTAATTTCCATAAGAAATTTAATTATTTTCTCTATAGTCATCCAAAGAGATTAAGACTAGGTGAAATAAAGTTCATTCACACAACCTTGTTATTGTGTTAATAATTTGATTAAAACTAACATGAATCAAGGACATAGCTTTTAACTTACTGATGTTGAGATTTAATTTTTCTTTTTCAAAGCTGTCATATTCATGATCCAGGTCTAACATACCTTTGTGACAGGAAAATTAAAGACATGGAAAACTGCCACAATTTTGTCTTTAGTTCTTAAAAGACCACTATAACTCAGAAAGCATCCACTTTATATTCAAGTACAACACTAATGGCATATAGTTTCAGAGATTAAGAACGGTTAGAAAAAATATTACTCCCAGTTCACCATTTGTGTGTCAAGGGAGACAGGAAAATAAATTTACTCTAAAATAAGAAAACTTACTTTCATCTTTTCTCCATATGCTTTAGTCTTGTAACATTTGCTTTAGACTAAAGAACGCTGTGTCACCAAATTGCTTACATCTTAAAACATTAAAATATTCTCTTTGGACTCACAAAAGACTGTGAAGTGTAAAATGCTTATTCTTGGCTATTACATTGTAGCATAAGAATTAACAAGAGGCAACTTGGAGGAGTGGGCTGGACTTGGATCTCTTCTCTTTACATCGATATTCACTGCCCGGTGATGTGATCCAGCCTGACGGCTTTAAATGCCATCTATATGATGACAACGCTCCAATTAATATCTCCAACCCAGGACTTTTCCTTGAACTGCAGATTCATATATCCAACTGCCTACTCCATATCACCACTTGGATAATGAATAGTCATATGGAATTTAGCATGTTGGAGCTGATTTCACCCCTTAAGCTTGCTCCTCCCACAGCTTTTTTTGTTTCAGTGAGTAGGAACTCTAGTTCTCCGACTTCTCAGATCAAACATCCTGGGGGCTTTTTTCACTCACTGTCTTCCTTTTCTCACTTCCCACATTCATTTTAGCAGCAAATCCTCTTGGCTTTTCTTGAAGATTAATTTCAAAACTCATCAACATCTCACCACCTTTACTGCTGCTACCTTGGTCCACACCTCCATCATGGCCCATGCATATTACTGCAACACCATCTTACCTGTGTGCTGGGATTTTACCTCTCCTCCCCCAGGGACTGTTGTCAACAAAAGTGTTAATGTTCTTCTTTTCTTTTTTTTTTTTAGATTTTTTTTATATATAATATTTTTTTATTGTGATATTGAGGGGTACAGTTAAGGGTTAGGTACACAAATATGTCTCGTTCAGGCACCCTTGTTGATAAGGAGTGTCCCCCCATTCCCAGACAGGTATTTACTGCCATTAATCCCTTCCCTTATCCCCGCCCCCCATAGTTTCCCACCATTGTCAGTCATTTTCTTGTGGTAATACGTTGGATGATCAAGGTCTATTATATGAGTGAGAACATGTGGTACTCAGTTTTTTGTTTCTGTGAGAGGTCACTCAGTATTATAGACTCTAGTTCCATCCAGGTTGCTGCGAAATTCA
>CAUYQG010099805.1:0-25944 GCA_963574415.1 Tarsius wallacei
GTGGTAGCGCGCACCTGTAGTTCCAGCTACTCGGAAGGCTGAGGCGGAAGGATCGCCGGAGCCCAGCAGGTTGAGGCTGCGGTGGCCGGGAGCGGCCACTGCACTCCAGTCTGGGCGACAGAGTGAGACTCCAACTCAAAAAAAAAAGAACATTCCCTATAAAAGATGTCATTCCTCTGTTAAAAAAAAAAAAAAAATCCCTGGATCCCTGGATGAGACACTTTAGAGATAGATACGTGGGCACTCTTACAAAAACTGGATATAATAGTTTCACATTTTTACTAACATATTTACTATTTATTTACTAACACTAGCCTCCAGTTTAACGTCTAACTGCATAACATCTAGTTCAACTCATGCTTCTACTTAAACAGATGTAATGGATATTCAGTTTCAGATTTGCTTTACAAGCAGGTATCTTGGAGATCATTTTTCTAAAATGCCAAAGATCCAAAGATCTGGATTCATGAACTCATGTTATCAGTGCTGGACTGATATAGGAGGGTGTTGAAAGGTGAAATAAATAATGCTTATCTACAAAAAAGAAGCAGGGCCATAGAAAAAAGACCATACCTTTTTATTACCCTAAGGAAATAATCAGAGACTAAATTAAATGTTTAAATACAAACACACTCATGGTAGAAATATTTAAAATAGCAAAAAGTTAGAAACAACCTACTTTTCCAATAATAAGGGCTACATAAATAATGGTTCATGATAGTATACAATATAGCCATTGAAATTTATATTTTATAAATACCTCAATGATATTTAAAAATGGGCTTTTTAAATTAACTGCAAAATATCAGTTACAAAATAGCATATGTGATAGCATCTCAATTTTATAAAGCCAAAGACACAAGAAAACTCAAAAGATAGTTACAAAATGACAAGTACAATTACCTACATAAGACGGGTATGAGTTTTAATTTTTGGTAGTTTTGTATAATTCAAACTTTCTAGAAAAAAATGAATATTTCTGTTGGGGAGGGGATCATACAATAAGTTTATAATCGTTTTTCATCTTCTCATCAAGTAAAATGCAGAGGAAAACTTTCCTAGTCCAAAATGAGAGTTCTAGTTATCTGAGTTCCAGCTGCCTAAAGCCATAAAGATCTAGCCTTCTAATGTGCTGAGTTCTCTATTTATTCTGGGCTTTTAACAATGCTGTTCCTTACGCCAGAAATATTTGCAGTCACTCTTCTTAGATCCTGGCATCTGGCTAACGCTGAAGAATAAGGAAGCAGATGTGTCGCTTCCTCTAACAGGTCTTCGGACACGTGTGCTGATGAAACTCCGGACTTAGGGGTTACACAGCATTTATCACAGTATATGGTACTATGGGTGCCTAATTTCATATTCTCCTCCCTTACCAGACTCTAAGATACCTTGAAGGCTAGAATTTTTTCCCCCACTATATTTACCATAGTACTTAGTACACAGTTTGGATTTGATAAATATTTTTGAAAAATAATTACTCTAGTAATGAATGAATGAGTAAATAAATAGTCTATCTTAGAGGCTAAGCATGCCTAATTCTCAGAGACATTTATTCTGAAGTCAACCAGGGGCATATGTGTCCTGTAGTGACAATATCAGAGTGTAATCATTCAGTACTTTAAGCAAAAGACAGGTCTTACGCTGCTCTTGTTTTGTGGGTTCAGAAACCTGAAAGCATGACTCTAGTAGAAAGTTAAATATATCCAATAACAGGGTATTAAATACGTTAATGTCTTAAATACATAACTTGCAAACAAACAAAAGTTACAATTAAAGACGATAATTAAAATAGATTATACCATATTTCCTGAACTTGGTTCCCAAAGATCAAATTCAGATGTTGCTTTTATTCATAAGCTTTGAAAAAGTAAACAAGACTTTCTGTATACTGCTCACCATAAATGTTAACTTACCATTCAAATTTAACCTAAACCCAAACATAACCCTAAAACCTCCTCCAGTCCCACAAATACTCAGACAACCAAAATCTGATTTCCAGGGCAGCAGTTTACTCTACAAGTACAATATTTATGCTAAAGAGATAAATTATGCAAATCGAAATAACTTACGTATATGTTATATCTAAGCTTATTCTTCAGTCTACTACAAGGTTCAAGAGCTCAGGTTGTCTAATGAAGCGATTTTACTATTTAGGACAGATTTAATATTGATTTAGGTTTAAGATCTATTTGGGAAAAGCTGACAAAAGCTTCAAACAATACACACTGCTTTATATTATTTACTTAGTTCTAGATCATAATGTATTTAGATCATGTTGTACCTATATAATAAGCTCAAATTAAAAATTAATTCACAAATTAAACCTCTACTTAGCTTAAACCATTACTCCACTAACCTTCCTTCCATACTGTCTAGAAAGGTTAAAAAAAAAAATTCAAGTGAAATATCAAGGCTGTGTTTAAGCTAGATCGATCATGACTAATCTTAGCTTTGTGATAACCCAATCAGGCAAAAGTATACTGCTAAATTTTCCAAATATAAATATTAAAATTCTTTTAATATTTTAAAAAGTTTTTGACAGCTGGGCTCGGTGGCTCAGCCTGTAATCCTGCACTTGAGAGGCTGAGGTGAGTGGATTGCCTGAACCCGTGGGTTTGAGACCTGCCTGGGCAACTTGGCAAGACCTCATCTCTACAGTAAATCAAAAAATCAGCCAGGCGTGGTAGTGTGTGCCTGTAATTCCGGCTACTCAGAAGGCTGAGGCGGAAAGATCGCCGGAGCCCAGCAGGTCGAGGCTGCAGTGGCCGGGAGTGGCCACTGCACTCCAGTCTGGGTAACAGAGTGAGACTCCAACTCAAAAAAAAAAAAAAAAAAAAAAAGTTTTTGACACATACATTAAAATGCTGGAAGATTTTTAAATAATTAAAAATTTCAAGCCAAGTGATTAGTGACACCTCAACTAATAGTGGAATAGCTTCCGATTTTCCAATGAGTTTAGCAAAAGTTTAAAACTGTTCATTAAAATAAGAGAAGAGAAAAAAAAAAAAAAAGAAGTCCTATCCAAAGAATGGAGGGAAGCATCACAGGAGTAAGAAACAAACATGACTTATCTTTTTAGTCGAAGAGACTTTACTGCCGCACTGTTGTAGCACTGGAGATATTGGGAGCACAATCCCAGTCCTGGAGTTGCTCTTAGTGTGGAAGGAAAGACAGATGCGTAAACAGATAATTAGGGTTCAGTGTGTTCAGGTGATGCTGCCCTAAGGTCTTTGCAGCGGTCTGGTGTTACTTTTTTCACTGAGTACTTGGGCACCTGCACTACTAAAAATAAATAAGACAAAGTACTTTCAAGAATTTTAAATCGAGTTTGGAGCACTACACAAATGTACAAATAATTGTCCCACAAGGGACAAAGTAATAAGTGCCTTAAGAAAAAGACTGCGAAATACAGAGGCATACGTGGGAAATAATACAGTTAGGACACAACATCAAAAGAGTGTCAGAAAGAGATGGACGTAGAAAGGTAAGCTGGCCTCCACACAAAGAGGGTATTAAGCACAGAGGAAAGGGTTTCTGACTAGAGAAAGTCTATAATAAATGAAGTTTGCGGGCAGAGCAGTGACAAAGTCAGAGATGTTTTTAAAAGCCTCCAAGCCCGATTGATACGATGTCCTGGAGAGAGCTTGAAGGTGAAGTGGCCAGTTATTTCAACAAGCCTGGAGTAGAGCAGTGAGAATGAACAGAAGTAAAAGTGGTATGAATTCACTTTATAAACCAACCCTGCCCTCCAACTCCGCAGCATCATTAAAGCAAATTTTTTTAAAGGAGGGGACAGTTCCAGGAGACACTGCAAACTAAAACAATCAACATAAGGACTTGATAAATGATAAGAGCAGGAGAAGAAAAAGGAAGATAACCATTCAGGTTTTTAATCCTGTGAGACTAAGAGAATGATGGTCACTCCTAGAGGCTGATGAAGGTTTACGCTGCCTATGCTTAAGTTACAAAGCATTTTACAGAGACAGCTTCCCGTGTATTTTTTTGGAAAGCGAATGTTCTTTATAAAAAGAATTAGAAGATTAAACACACCTCCCCACTAGGTAAGGTTAATTTGTATCTACACTTAAGTTCTCGTTGCAATGGACTGTGTGAGCCTCAAAGTACCCCACTCGCAAGGTTTCTTTGTGTGGAGGCCAGCTTTCACCTTCTGTTTGGCACTGTGGATGAAGTGCTATTCTGCATTTCACAGAGGCCAGAATTGTACCACAATTGGAAAAATGTAGGCCACAGAGAAGGTAACAGGATGAGGTGATTACTTAAGTTGACAGAAGTTCTTGCCATATATTTCTTGGAGGGGCTACTCAAAAGTGGACGCAGGTTTAAGGCCTATAAAGCATGCACACTTTTGGGGGGACCCTACTTAAGAAAAAGCTTGCAAAAATATATATGCAAACTTTATAAAAAAACAAATGACCATGTAAACTACATTGCTGGGACCCTACCCAGGGCCTTGAAGGAAAATCCACTTCTGGGCATATGTAGCTACTGGTCCTCAGAGAAAACTAAAAGGAAGGTGGTAACCTCAGGAACCACACACCTTCCCTTGTGAAAGGAAGACGCAAATTTTCCTGGACAGCACCAAAAGAGTTAAAATTACCCAAGGAAATGCAGGCAAAAAGAGTTGAGTGGCTTAGACTGGCTGATTACTCATCCAAGGATCTCATTTGACAGGGGTAAAATACAAAGAAATTGTGTGCTGGTTTTTACAGAAAACATATGGGAACTTACCTGGGGAAATTTGCTTTCTCTTAACTAAACAAGGAGTCTTTTCAGGTATTTAGAGTTGAAATTGAGAAGGACATTCTTAATTATAGAAAATATGGAGAAAGAGTAAGCCACTGGAGAATGGTGACCATGGTGCATTCATATTCAACTTCATTCCTGGGTAGGCGGAAGAAAACTAGAACAGGACTTAAATATTTACAAAAACCCATAGAAGGAAGGGGAGGAAAAAAAAAAAAATCAGTCAAACTCTTGAATAAGCTTACACACACAAGAGGTTTTCGTTTTGCTTTGTTTTAAAAAGATTAACAAATATTAAAGGAAATTAACATATCCCCAAAACAGTGGCTCTTCAGAATAAAAAGCTTCCTTTTCTGTCCCAGATACCCTGTATAATCAGGGACATGCAAATTTCTTGGAACTTTCTCTCTGCCCCTGAACCCCACTTGCAGAAAGGGGGAGATACCCTGCTCCGAATGTGGAAGGTTGAGCTCTGGTGAGAACCCAGGCAATGACTGAGGTACAGGCGGGACACAAGGATCAAAACGACAAAGATCAGCATCCCCAAGGAAAGATCTCTGAACTGCAGCACAATAACCCCCACCCTGCAACGGTCTCCTTTTCCTCCCCCATCCCCAAACTCAACTTCCACCAGCTGGTCAGGCAGCTTCTCCCCTGGCCTACTTGTTAGCAGGAAGAGCCTGGAAACAGCAAGAGATCTGACAATCAATGATTAAACAGGACAGGCTAGAGAAGAGTAACAGCGATTCCAGGCTCCCTTGGAAATAATAAATGGCAGAGGGGACAGGAAGAGAGCCAATTAGTACACTCCCAGGCAAGAGAGAGCTGAAGCCAAAGAACTGGCTTAAACACCCATTTTGCCAGTCTGCCCATTTCAGCAGCATCTCTCTTCACTGATACGAAACTGAGAAACAACCAGGAGAAAGGTACAAAACTTCCAAGAATGGGAAGAGCCCGGGACAGGGGGAAACTCGTTCTGCACCCACCATCATCTGTGATCTTGAACGAGTCAGTTCAGAGTCCTCTCTAGACTTCACTCCTTCCTCTTAACTGTAAAAGGAAAAATGGGGAAACTATATACTTTTCCCAAGTCTCTTTGGTGCTAGCATTCTGTACCTCTGAAGACAGTATGGTGTACATGCAACTATGGACTCTGGAGCCAGTCTCCATGAGTTCAAATCCAAGCTCTGTCAGAACTAGCTGTCTGACTTTGTGCAAGTGACTTGAACTTTCTGTGCCTCGGTTTCCCCGTGTATAAAAGAAAAGAATAATCCTCTTTACTTCATGGAGTTATCCTGAGGATGAAATGCCATGTTAGCTGCAATTTGGGTAGTGGGCTTACTTTGTATCTAGCACCTTAGGGGTATAGGCATTTGTATAGTGAAGAATCGCCTTTCTTTGACACATTCTTCCTACTCTGTCCACCGGGGTGGTTCCCCTCCCAAGCCAGAGGTAGACAATATTAATCAAGCACGGAAGAGAATTCTCCCCTGAGCCTGGATGCAGCTTCAGAATCCTCACTGAATCAGAGTAATGGATCCCTGCACAAAAGACAAGTCAGCCACATCCTTAATATGAGTAATAATGTTTTCCTTTATCACTACTTCCATCCCAAATGGTTCAAACATAACGTCCTCAAAAATACAGTCCCAGAGAACGCCTTCTGGTGGAAAGGATTTCCAGGAACTTCACAACAGAGAATCCCCAACCTGGGGCTAGCTTTTGACTACTGAACTCTCTGACTTCCAGTTCCATGGATCAAGCAAGTCATAGCTTCTTTGAAGACATTTATTCTTGCTGCCAATGAAAAACAATGGACAACTGCAGATGAAATGAGTTAGCTGATACACACAGAGAGAACTTTCCTTTTTTAAAGTGACAAGTTGATTCAATGATAGTCCACAAGGTCTTGGGGAAAAATCCTTGGTGATGGGGTGGGATGGAGAGAAAAGAGCCCAGCAAATGTGATTCAGGCAAAAATCAGAGGGCAAAAGAAGGAAAGCAACTCCTTCACATGCCCCACACTCTGCTGGGCTTGACTGCAGGACAATCCCACACTCCTCAGCCTCCTCTAAGGGCCTCCTCTTTCCCATCTGTTGCTTTTTTGTTTTTGTTTTGAATTAGAGTCTCACTCCGTCACCCAGGCTGGAGTGCAGTGGCACGCTCACGGCCACCCCAGCCTCGACCTGCTGGGCTCCTGGCGATCCTTCCGCCTCAGCCTTCCAAGGAGCCGGAACTACAGGCACGCGCTACCATGCCCAGCTTATTCTTTATTGTAGAGACGAGGTCTCGCCAAGGTTCCCGGGGTTGGTCTTGAACCTGCGGGCTCAGGCGATCCACTTGCCTCGGAAAGTGCTGGGATTACAGGCTGAGCCACCAAGCCCGGCCCCCATCTGTTGCTATTTCTACACACCCTACCTTAGTTGAGAACACTTCCACCTCCTACATGCTTCTTGAACCAAACCCCTTCTTTGCAACTCTATTCTCTGTACTCCATTAGCACCTAGTGAAATTATAATAAAAGCCTCCAGTCTTGCTCCTCTCTAACCCAATGTCCAATCAAATCTCACAGATAATTAGACTTATAACCCAAAGGATCTTATCAGCAACAGCACGGACGAATCTCCAAAGTATTAAGCTAAGTGAAGGAGACAGTACTAAAAGATTACATATTGCATAATTCCATTCATATGGCATTCAGGAAAAGGCACAAACTATAGGGGCAGAAAACAGATCACAGTGGCTGGTAGAGACCAGGGGTGGGAGGGGTAGTCACTCAGGAATGTCAAGCAATTTCAGATGATAATATGCTTTTCATATAGATTGTCATGGTGGTTACAGAACTTCTACCAAACATACCAAATGATACAATAAAATGGGTACAATAAATTGTGTACATAAATCATACCTTAATTTAAAAGAAACTCAAGGAATACGCTACAGATTCTCCCCATTGCCTACAAGTTCCATGGCATTCCTGATATGGCCTATATCTTGCCCTACACACTCCAGCAACACTCACTTTTTAAAATATCCTATGATCTCCACGCACAAGTTTCCCACCGTTATCCCTCTCTTCAATATAACTTGTCCAAGGCTGTCCCCTTGCCTCTTCCACCTCTTAAACTCTCAGGACACACATTAGATGACTGTTCTCTTGGCCCTTATAATGCTTGGTATTTCCTTATCATTTCATTCATAGAAATGCATTATAGGCATGTGTCACAGTATAATGATCTTCTCTCTCATCAGTCTACTGAGATGCAAATTCTTTGAGAAAAAGACTACTTTTTGTTCACATGGCACATGGCAGATACTCAATAAATCTTTGCTGGAATAAATGTTTCACGAAGGAAGGTTGTATCCCTACCACTTATAAGAATGCCTGCTTATCTCAGTAAATCAGGTAGCCTCACACTGCATGTATTACTGGACCATAAAAGTGATCGTGCAAGTTAAAGCTATGCAAAATGGTCTAAATAATAGGAATATTATGATTGTTCTATGACCACCTAATTTTTTTGTCAAAACATTCAAAACTGTCTTCTTAGCAGTTAAATGTGTAGAAATGTTTTAAGTAAAACATTTGTTTAGTACACTATAATTTAAAACATCAGAAACTCTGAGAATGAAAGTGTTTTGTTTACTTAAAAATGTATCAACAGTCGTTTGAACGGGACTGCCTTATTCTCACTGTATAATTTATGATTCTGAATGAGCATCTTTTCCATGCCTTGGTGGATTGGCATACTCTTTTCTAAATTTGGATTCACTTCCAACATTGTATCTTTGTGTTATTGTCATTGTACAATATCTCTGAGAGTTTATTTAACACATTTGCAACCAGCAAATTTTTCACTTTCCTAATACTGACAGTGGGTGAAAATTAAAAAAAAAAAACTGAAGGTGGATGCCACAAACTTCTGTCGTTAAGCACAAGTGAAATGGTCTCTTCTAAACTGTTATCATTTTCACAATACAGCTGAAAGTTGCAGACATATCCAGTATTTACCTCAGACACCACTCTGACAAGCATTCCGTACTTTGTATTTTTATTAGGATTATAAACCCAAAAAGACAGTCTTCCATGATGAGGTATCCTGGATTTTTCCAGGGAAAGTTCTTGTTCAGGTATGTACACAGTGTTGAACTTATTTAAAATACGATTTATTGTGGGTTCAATTTTGCATAATCTTGGATTTGACTGCAATTCTACATTATTGTAAAAATGAAAAAAAATCACAAAATTTGTAGGAATCTATTTCATGTCATAAAGTTTTAAAAGAAAGATGTTGCAACTGATGGATGTATTGACCAGTAGTCATATATTGTGATTTTCTTCACTTGTCCCATCAAAATACTTAATGCTAGAAATTTTTTCATCTTGGACACTGCAGTATTGCTCCACTTTTTTTATTTCTTTGGACGCTTATATCTGTGGTGCATCTGATCATAATACCTGTCAGTTTCTGTTGCGATCATTTCTATAAAATCATCTCCAATAAACAGTCCGACAACTTCACTTATACTTAAGAGGAACATCAGGAAATACTTTTGACACCTGGATTACCAATAAACACTTCTAAGTTTCTTTTTGGATCATATTTTGTCCACTCAATGTCTGATTCGTTCTTACCAGTACTAGATTCACTGTCATAGATTATCTGTGATATATTTCTTCATTTACACTGCATAATTACATCACTATCTGTCTCACTATCACTAATAAGTTCACTAGATTCACCTTCGACCTTGGAAATCTCATCAGCATATATTTCTTTGTTTTCCAAAATTATGGCAAATTATTTTTAACGATGAAGTATGAAAACCCTGAAATATCAAAATACAAGTATATAACACTATTTGCAACAAAATAATGACCAACTTACAATTTTTACCAACTACATAAATCAATAACAACACTGCGTAGTCTATATCAGATAATTATCTCAATTAACTTTCTCCTTCCTATTCATTTTCAAGCAAAAGATAACAACATATACATATGACAATTTTATAGCATTCAGAAACAGAATTTGCAAAGATGTAAATTCAGCGGCAACCAGAAATAGAATTTGGAACAACGTGAATTCACGTCAGCGGCAACCAGGAACAGAATTTAGAATGACATAAATTCACGTCAGCAGTTGTGAATGAGTTTTTTTGTTTTTGGGGGTTTTTTTGCTAGCATTCTTTCCCTTGTTACATCTTTATCTTTTCATCACAATCATCTTCCTAAGTGATGTCATTAAGATAGTTATGCTTCACTAAGTGCTCCTGATTGCAAACATAGTCTCTAACACACTCAGTTGACATTCACCAGTCAGCTATGTTTTTTAGAACCTATTTATGATTAGTTCAAATATCACTTCCAGTTTTAACACTTTTCTTTTTACAGTTTTCTTTTTTTAAATTATTTTGTCAGAGATAGCGGTCTCACTATGTTGCCCAGACTGATCTCGTACTCCAGGCCTCAAGGGATCCTCCTACCTTGGCTTCCCCAAGTGCTGGGATTACAGGCATAAGCCAACACTTTTTCATTTCTCTGATGTACTTTTCTTTTTGTTGCCCAATTCTGTCTTTCAATTATTCATTTTTATGAAATGCTCCATGGGCTTATCACCAGGTGATAAGGAGGCAACACAACTACTACATGCTTTGCTGTCTATTCATGAACCACAAAACAAGAAGAGCAACTATAGTTAATACGACATAGTAACTGAAATTTGAACTGTGTTGTGGGACTAGTATTATTCAGTTAACCGTGGTAACGGTGTATATTGTGTATATGGAATCAAGTAAAGTGAGAAACGTCTGTATTTAATAAATAAAAATAAGTAATTTTAGAGTGAATAAACCACTGGGCTAAATTTAAGAAATGGAATTGATGTCCCTCTCATTACACCTCCTAGCTGATAATATCACAAGATCAGGACAATTTCCCAAAGATACAGTTAACAGTCAAGTATATAGCCGGGTGTGATAGCGCACGCCTGTAGTTGCAGCTACTTGGAAGGCTGAGGTGGAAGGATCATCAGAGCCCAGCGGGTCGACACTGGGTGGCCATGAGCATACCACTGCACTCTAGCTCGGGTGATGGAGTGAGACTCCAACTCACAAAACAAACAAACAAACAGTCAAGTATAGCAGGTCAAAGGAAAATCTAGATCAGGCATGTTCACCATGCGGCTCAGGGGCCACCTGAGGCCCAGGACAGCTGTTTATGTGGCTGCATAAAATCCTTTAACATCATGTGTTTTTTAGAGTTTATTTTCTTTGTGACCCCGTGTGTAGTTCCATTTTTGAAGTTCACAATCATACCTTAAGCATGACATCACTTTTTGGCAGTACATACATTTGTGAGCAGCTGTTTTCAATTATGAAGCACACGAAGAACAAAATTTGAACAAACGTTTCTGACAAGCATCTTGAAACTCACTAAGAATTGTGACCCCTTCCATCAAGCCAGACGTTGATAGATTCGTTTTTTACAGAAACGAGGTCAAATTTCCCACTAGTTTTATAACGTTTTCATTTTTCTAAACTTTATAATAAAAAAATAAAAGAAGTCTTATGACGTATATGCACTAACTAAATTATAAAATCTACGTGCGGCCCAAGACAAGTCTTCTTTACTCAATGCAGGCCGGGGAAGACAAAAGACAACCCTGATCTAGATGATAATTTCAACACTATTACTAATAACAAAGTTACATACTAATATTGTGTTTCTACGGCTTGTCCTATAAAACAAGGTTCATAATACTACCTTATTTGCAGGGTGGTTGTAAGGACCAAAGGAGGATCAGATAAAATATTTTTTTAATTCAACTAGACACCACCATATCAACTATATGCTTAATGTGCATATAGCTGTAAAAACACTTCACAAATTTCCTTACAAAACCTAGTAACAACCTACAAGTTAAGTAGCATTATAACCCCCATTTTACAGAATACCAAAGCATGAAGACATCAAATAATTTGCCCAAGATCATGGAACCTATGAGCAGTGAAATCAGGATTTGAGTTCAGAAAGTCCATCTCCATAGATGAAGTTCTTCAAAGCTTTATCACTACCTTGTCTGTTTTCCTCAGAAAGAAAAAAGGCACGGTCATCAAGAAGGGGATGACACTGACTCCTAGAAGCTGGGCAAAACCTAATTCACTATGACGCAACATCATAACCAGTTAGTTCTGCTGGGGAATTTTCAGGTTTCTGGCAAAAGAACAAGGATGCACAATAACCAGATGCCTAAGGAGCGAGCTAGAAAAGCCAATCCCAGGCTGCAGGAGGTGCCAAGAAAGAAGAGGGAGAAAGTTCAAATACATTGAATTGTTTTATTCTAGTGAGTAGAAGCATAAATACCAGACGAGAATCAACTAGTAAATAAAATTTACTTTGCAATAGGAGGGAAGAAATTGTGTGTGTCATAAGTATATAAGAAAGCAAGAGTGCTGTAAAAACAAGGTACATAGAGCCAACAAACTTCATTGACATTTTCAGTACCACTGACCCTGAAAGTTAATAACACTGCTTGCTGAGGTCTGATTTCACAAGGAATTCCATACGGAACAGAAACGTGAGAGCCTAATAAGGATGTATGATACAAAAGCAAGGGGATTAGTTAACTAAAATAAGTGGATTCCTCTCTAAATATTATCTACTCATAAGGCTACCTTTAGAACATTTGTATCTCATTAGGGGTATTAGGTGAGAGAAGATTCTCAATACCAAATAGTCCTAATTATAATTCATCTTAGGAAATAAAGTGAGTTTTCTTAACTAAAGGGAAAATATACTGCAAGAAACAGCTTTACTATAATAACAGGATTGTCAACAAAGTCAGACACCAAAACAAACCTAATAGCCCAAAGGAATACTGTGAAAACTGAATAACTGCTCTAACAATAAAATGTTTTTTCAGACTATTTCTCAACACTTTATACTATTTTTTCCTCTTATTATTAGTCATAACAATCCAAAGCAGAAATAAGTTGCCCAAGCAAAGAGTACCCAATTATCAACAGCAGAAACAAATTAAATTGATATAAACCCAACACAAATGTGTTTGACCTATCACACGTTTCACCAAAGTTCTGTCAGTGGTGACAAGGACATGGTCAAGAAGATGACGTCACAGGCCAGTGAACATCTGCTTTGGGAATGGTCAATTCTAGTTTAGTTTTCTTCTTCTTTTTCTTTTTTTTTTTTTTTCTTTTTGGGAGATAAGGTCTCACTACATTGCCCAAGCTGGTCTCAAACTCCTGAGCTCAAGCAATCCTCCTGCCTCAGCTTCCTAAGTAGCTGGGACTACAGAAATAGCTAGAGTTACAGGTACATGCCACCATGCTCAGCCAATTCTACTTTACGGTCCTATCAAAAAGGGGTACTTGCATTTCACACACTAAAGCAGAAAATTACTTAAATGGTAAACAATGGTTTGTGGGACTTAGCAAGAGATCATCAAACAAGAAGTCAAAGGTAGTACCTGGTTGCTGAGTATCAATGACACAGTCTCTGCCTTTTTCCCTGCAGGGTATTGTCCTCATGTTAGCCAAGATGGCCCACTGCCTTTCTAAGCATCACAGCCACATGCTCAGCAGGAATCTGTTTTGTGGTCCACAGGGGAGCTCTCATTAATTACCCTCTCCCAGTTGACTTCCTCTTACAAACTATGGGCCACAACTTTGTCACATGCCCACTTACAGACCAGTCGTGGCCAAGGGGAGTGCCATTATCATGATTACATTTAAAAATATTAATCATGAGATATCTCCAATCCTGCTCACCGAGATCCCAAGCTTTCCTGGTCCCATTCTCCCACCCCAAGCTACCTGGGAAGAAAATGGTGAAATAAGCCCTGCATACCCACAAAAAAAAGAAAAAAAAAAAATGGTGAGATAGCTATCAGCATTTTTAAGGTAGACATTAGTATTTACCTCAATGATTTTAAGAGATCCATATGAGAACTACAAAAAGGCTGTTTTACATAAAAGAGCACACCGTCTTTATCACAGTATCTAGGGACAGGTTCCTATAAATTTAAAAAACAAGCCGGGCTCGGTGACTCAGCCTGTAATCCCGCGCCTTGGGAGGCTGAGGTGAGTGGATTGCCTGAGCCCGTGGGCTCGAGAACCTCCTGGGCAACTTGGCGAGACCTCATCTCTACAATAAATCAAAAAATTAGCCAGGCGTGGTAGCACGCGCCTGTAGTTCCAGCTATGGAAGGCTGAGGTGGAAGGATCGCCGGAGCCCAGCAGGTCGAGGCTGCGGTGGCCGGGAGCGGCCACTGCACTCCAGTCTGGGCGACAGAGTGAGACTCCAACTCAAAAAACAAACAACAACAAAACACCACCCCGCCACCAAACTGGGGCGCCAGAAGACAACGAACTATTTCACGAGTTAAGTGAATAAGACCCAGTAAGTCAAAGTGGCTTTTAAAAAACACAATTTCTTAGCCAACAGCATGAATCAGAAGAAACAGTCTTAGTTCTCTTCAATTTTACAACTTCAGGTTTAGGCCTGGCAATCACTCTACTTTTGTCTTATAAAAAAATTAGCAGCCGGGCTCGGTGGCTCAGCCTGTAATCCCTTGCCTTTGGGAGGCTGAGGTGAGTGGATTGCCTGAGCCCGCGGGTTCGAGACCCGCCTGGGCAACTTGGCGAGACCTCATCTCTACAATAAATCAAAAATTGAGCTGGGTGTGGTAGCGCGCGCCTGTAGTTCCAGCTACTTGGAAGGTTGAGGCGGAAGGATCGCCGGAGCCCAGCGGGTCAAGGCTGCAGTGGCCGTGGAGCGGCCACTGCACTCCAGTCTGGGTGACAGAGTGAGACTCCAACTCAAAAAAAAAAAAAAAAATTAGCTGTCCTTTTTCATTTAGGCAATTTTTCCCTTCCAAGAAAAGCAGTGTTAGGGTCAAGTTACAAGAGCGTATCTAATAAGAAGAAAAAAAAATGCAAGATATCTTCCTGCATTTGGGATTTCAGTATAGGCTTACGATGAAGAAAAACACAAACACCCTGAAAGACTCAGAATACAAACCCTCTTTGAGCACTTGGACCACATATCTTAACTTCTATATCTTAACTTGACAGACAGCAGTCACCCTAAAATTGGAATAATGAGGCTGATCACTTTTCAAAGCATGAATACAAACTAATGGGGGCTTTCCTTAGTTTTACACTAAACTGTACCACATACCCCTCCCCGAATACATCAACTTTTGCCATCTCTGTGCTTTGGGTTGTTCTTTCCACCTTAATCCCAGCTTTGCCCATTAATGCTGTCATCTCTGCCATTCACATTTTATTAGATATAATTCAGGATCTGCCTAAAATGCTACCTTTTCCTCCATGCCTGGAGATACCCAAGACTTTGAATCATTCTTCACAGGGTTCACTCACTATCCAGTCCAATTCTCAGCCTCCTTGAGGCCTTTATAAAAGCAGACCCAAGAAAGATGCAATGCACTATGAGAAAATCCCCAAAAATGATGAGACTAAAAAAGAATAGAGACTGTAGCTGAAAATGAGAACACTGCCTGCATTTTTTCTCACCTATTTTTTTGGGGGGCGGGGGGACTAGGTACGTCCTTTGAAGCAGTGCAGATGGAAAGAAATAAGCAAAGGAAATAGGAAAGATCAAGAGACAATGGTCAGAAGTCTACATCTGACTGTTTTTTCTCTGTTCCAGAGGTGCTTGATTTGTGCACACCTACACACAACAGAACTGACACAAACAAATGATGACTGCTAAATCTGGCTCTTTTTAAAAAAAAAAAAAAAAAAAAAACACACTCCAGAAGTCACTGCAATACCGGAAACATTTGGGAGACTTGAGCCATCTGATGACAATTACAGGAATCCTGGAAGGGAAAGAACGCTCAGGGAAGGCCAGACGGCCATGCAATTATAAACCCCAGTTCAGCCCAGAGTCCTCTCCACACCCTCCACATCACTGCCAGTGAGAGGTGGATGGTGACACCGTTACTCAACATTCCCAGGCTGACCCCAAGCTCTCACAGACTGCTCCAGAGAGGACATCATGATTTTGGTTTGCTCGGTTTTCTCATCCTTTGAAGTGAGACGCTTCGTGATTGTCATGAGTTTGGTTCCCAAGGGTGTGAAATTTATAGGAACCGAGACTCTTACAGTAAAGAGATGACTTAAAAGGCAAACCACTGAAAATGTTAGTATGAAACGAAAACATTCCCAAGTTCCTTTATTCCCCCAACTAATCCTTGTAGAATGCCAGGGAAGGAGGGTGGGAGGTAAGGATTGTGGTTAGGAAGTGGGGGGTAGGGTGGGGGAAGGAGCTAACATTTACTGTGCACCTCCATGAGCAAAACTCTTTCAGGATTAAGAAACATTACAAAGGCAATGGCATCCAAGACTAATTAGAACTAAGGCTCAGAGAGACAATTCACCCAATCCCAAAGCTCCTTTTTTTCCTTTTTTTGGCGGGGGGGGGGGGTTGGAGTCTACTCTGTCACCCCGGCTGGAGTGCAGTGGCACGCTCATGGCCACCCAGCATCAACCTGCTGGGCTCCGGCAATCTGGAATGACAGGCGCATACTATCACATCTGGCTAATTTTTTTTTTTTAATTGTAGAGATGAGGTCTCCCCAAGTTGCCCGGGCTGGTCTCAAACCCACAGGCTCAGGCAATCCAGTCATCTCGGCCTCCCAAAGTGCTGGGATTATAGGCTGAGCCACCAAGCCCCACCACAAAGCTCTTAAATGAAGACCATGAAGTGGAGCCCCAAACCCACCTGATTCCAAAGTGCACGTTTTTTGTAGTAAGCTACACTACTAGTGAGACAGCAGGCACATAAAACAGAGATAGAACCAGTATGACGCGAAGTTTCATTAACCATTCACCATCTAACCAAGGCACAACTGACTTAATTTCTTTCTTTTAAAATACTAAAAAAATTAAAAATAAAAAAAAAAATGGCAAAAAAGAATAAAATAGAATCTCTATATAGTTTTATGTCTATTTCTTTTTAATAAATATATCATAAGTATATTCCCATGTCATTAAAAATTCCACAAAAGTCTGGTCGTTTAAATAACTACATCATAATAAGATTTCATAACCTAAGTCTTCCTACTTAAAGCCCTGCGCTGAAAGGACTAGGAAATTTAAACACTTGAAATAGTACAGATTTAATGTAGAAGTCTCAGGAAAAAACGAAGTACAGAAGACTGCTCAACAATGAATCTTAATTCCATAGAATCCCTGTTGTTTCAATAGAATGTACTTAAATAGAATCACATTTGACAAATCTTTATATGCTGGAAATATAATCAATCTATCAACACACACAAAAATGTACAAAATTAGGATTACTAGTTACATTCAATTATCTTCAATCAATGCCTTTTGTGGGTCCCTGAGGAAGTCAAAAGTGTCCATTTTTCTTTAAATCATTGTAAGCTGAGTACTTGCTTCAACTTGTTAAAAAAAGTTGGGCTTCTACAACATGGCACCCAACAAAAACTACTTGACTACCTTACAAAACGTGGTGGTAGCAGTAAAGTGTGATAGGAATAATAAAAGTAACAATGATGATGATGACAATAATGATGGCTAATTCAATTACTATGTCCTCAGTGTCAGTCACTATTCCTAGCCCTTAATATACATTTGTGAATCTATCCCTCTCTAAAGCCTATAAAGCAACAAGCAAGCTGAACTATGGATTTGACATCCATCCAAAAATATGTATGTCACCTTCCCAATCCGTGGCAAACACACATCACTAAACAATCATGCCACGGCATCTCATTATGACTTCACAGTCTTTCACAGCACAACACACAAGGAAGTTATTAACAATCAACAGGAGTTATCCTTCAAAATGAAACCTCACTGGCCATCTAAGGATGATACAATATCATCTAGTATAAGGCTAGGTATGCATCTGGTAAGAGTGTCACAAAAGTCCAAAGGCTAATGCTTGCTGTTCAAAAATCTGTATGTTAAGATGAGATGAAGTCCATCAATGCCTGGTGCCCAGTTGAAAAATTAAGAAACTGAAGTTTCTCGCCACCCCAGAAGGCTAGCCGACCTAAACAGTCCCATAACCCCACCAATAGTCACCCAGGGCAACCAAAACAAAAGGTACAATTCTAGTCTGCCAGAGTGGGGCATGAAAATCCAAGTCATGTCCCGGGACAGGAAGCAGAACTATCACACCAAAGAGAAGACTGCCTTCAGAAGGAAAGTGTGAGATATCCACAGGAGGGGAGAAGGTCCAAATTCTGATTTTCGTCTGGCCCTGATCCCATGTATTAAGTTAATGTTTTAGCTCAGTGAAAGTAATTACCAGCCAGGCTCTGCAATCCATCAATTCACCCTGGGCATTCCTGCTGACTCTTTCTTTGGTCTCTAGGACCCAAGAATCCCTTTTGTTGATCTGTAAGTGTAAAGGAAAGGTTGGTTGTTACTAGTTTCTCTCTTTCTAGTCTAAATTTCTGCCAAGTAATTAGAAACAGAAAATGAACTATTTTCAAGTTTTTTAATGGAAGCTTTGGGGATTAGAGTAGGCACAGCCTCTCACAAAAATGAGATTAAAACCATATATCTTTGACATCCCCCCTTCCAAGTAGAATGGACAAACGCAATTTGGCTCTAGGCTGTGAACTCAGGGACTTGATCCAAATCACCTCCATTCTAATTTAGGTAGTTTGGCAAGAATAGCTTAGTCGATAAATGAAATGTATATGGATTTAAAAAAGACTTTCATATATCCCCACAACTATCCAAAGGAAAGTATTATCAGTACCCCCATTTTACAGACAAGGATAACAAAGTTCAGAGGTTAAAAGTACTAGCTGTAAGATCGAAGTAACAAAGCAGACCCTTGACTCCAAAAACATATAATTTTTTCCAAGTATGATTACATCTTATGATTTAAGGAATTCCCCCAACTGGAAGTAATATTCAAAACAACATTAAGTGACATTCACACAGTAGGCAGGAGCTCATTTTGCATTCGCCACTAAACTACATAGATATGACAGAGAAAATTCTGAAATTGTCCCATGATGCTCCCCACACCACCCTATAAATCCATTTGCGTTGCACAACTACACTGAATGGGCAACACACATATAATAAATATATACTCACAGAATATATACAAGGGAGGTAGAAGGTAAAGAGCCATGTGTCGGCAATGGCAATGATGGTAAACTCTTTCTGCCACTTAAGGTGTAAACACAATTGCTGCCTTTGATCACCTACAAAACCCATGAGAAGGTGGCGCACAGCTACACCATCAATCCAAATGCCAAGAGGCTCTGAGAGACATACAAACATCTTCATGCCTGTAGTTTTTATTACCCAGAACCAAAGTTCCAGGATCTGTAGTTCAAATGGACAATGCTAACCCCTTAGGCATATCAAAATTAACTAGACTACACATTATTTTTCCTTTTTCTGACACTACAGGTAATACACTCTAGCTGCAGAACACATAAAAAGTGTAACAAAGCATAAAGAAGGAGAAATTAGCCATAATCCCAGAGGCAATGACCTATTTCCTTCCAGTCTTTTTTTTTTCCTGACACTTAAACCATTTGAAATATTGACTTTCTTTAGGCAGTAAAAAGAAGAGCAAAATAGCTGAGAAAAAAATAACAATTCCATTGTATTTATAGAATAAATACAAATTTCCTGAGAAAAATCTTGATGCTAACTAATTTTCATATGCATGAAAATTCTTGGAAAAGCCCAAGAAGGTCACCATCTAACTTCTTCTGGTCTGCATCCTAAAAACCAGAAGAAACAATAATCTATAATGAGAGTACAAGAGGCACTTTTGTCAGAATTTGTTTCATTTTTCAGAACTTCTTTACCTTCTTCTAAAATCCTATTTTTTGCATTGAAGCTATTAACCTTAATTGTCCTACCAGCGAGATAAGGAACTTTAGCTCGTCCAGAGAAGAAACTATGTAGAAACAGGAGGAAGGACAACAGGTTCTATTTCAATATAACACTACTAGAAGACACAAAGGAAATATTATCTAAGTGTAGTGTATATACGTCTTTTCTACCCAGTACGTAACCAAGTAGCACAGCCCCTGTCCTCTGTTATTTGAAATGGATAGCTGAAAAGCAAGGTCAAACCTATATAACAAGCTTGAGAGTGATAGCCTTTTCATATCAAAAAACAGACTTAAATGGAACCAGCAACCTCTATAATGCTAAAAGCCAGTGTGTATATAAATATGTGTATATAAAAGCAACTTGATGGAGCATGTATTTCTAAGGTGCCTATTTAAGAGAGATTCCTACAGAAAAAGTACTCCTATACTACTTACTGCTAAGTAAACACAAGTTCTAAATAATTTTCATTGTAACAGACCTGGAATTTTATTCCCTATAGCCTAGTGGTTTTAAATGCCCTGTGACCCTCTCAAGCACTGCCAACATCAACATCTGCTACCTGGCACAAAGAAAATAGATTTTAAAAGGTTTTTAAAAACCATTTCTTTTTCATTATGTGCTTTAAACATGTTTCCAGGATAGTTATCTTTCTTCTCTCTCTGATATACAAAACAAGTAAGAAGCTATTCTATCAGGCAGCTATGTTTTAGGTGCAAAGGAGAAAAATAATAAGTTTTGCTAATGTTGTCTCATTGCTCCCAAATTAACAGATTATATAAAACAGTGGCCTTACAGGAGCTTGAGACCAGCCAGGGCAACATAGCAAGACCTCATCTCTACAAAAATATAAAAAATCAGCTGGGTATGGTGGCACATGCCTGTAGTCCCAGCTCCTTGGGAGACTGAGGCAGAAGGATCGCCTGAGCCCAGGAGGTTGAGGCTGTGGAGACTCATGATTGAGCCACTGAGCTCCAACAAGGATAACCCCAACTTGAAAAACAGAAGGAAAAAAAAGAGATTTTTACCTAACTAGACGAAAGAAAACCCCAAAATGATAATTATCATCTCATAAATATATACACTTGTAAATAAGACTTTAAAATCCAAGCATATCCCTTACACAATTCTCCATATTTCTGATTTTTTTCTTCCTCCTTTATTTTCTTGTGTAAGGCTTTTTAATGATCCTCAAAGCCTCCAATTTTAGCAAAAACAATACGATAGTACTATTTGTAATCCAAACATTCATCACTTTTAAATGAAGTTCTTTAACAAACAAGCTCACTAGTTAAACCTCAATATTTAATCAAGTTAGTTTCAAATGATTTTTAGTGTGTTTACTTGTTGTTTTCTGAGACAGGGTCTCACTCTATCGCCCAGGCTGGAGTGCAACGGCACCATCACAGCTCACTGCAGCCCCCAAAATCCTGGGCCCAAGCAATCCTCCAGCTTTCTAAGTATCTAGAACAACAGGAGAATGCCACCAAGCCCAGCTAATTTTTTGGTTTGGGGGGTTTTATAGTAGAGACAGGTCTCGTTTGGTTGCCCATCTCAGAACTCTTGGCCTCAAGCATTCCTACCGCCTCAGACTCCCAAAGTGCTGGAATTACAGGTTTAAGTCATCATGCCTAGTCCTCAGTAACTATTTTTTGAGTCGGAGTCTCACTCTGTCACCCAGGATGGAGTGCAGTGGCACACTCACAGCTACACAGGCTCAACCTGCTGGGTTCAGGTGATTCTTCAGCCTTTCAAGTAGCTGGAACTACAGGTGTGCGCACCATAACCGGCTAATTTTTTTTATTTATCATAGAAACTCAGTCTCGCCAAGTTGCCCAGGTTGGTCTCAAGCCCCTGGGCTCAGGCAATCCTCTTGCCTCTGCCCCCCAAAGTACTGGGACTACAGGTGTGAGCCACTGCACTCAGCCCCAAGTGATTTTTAAAAGTACTACAGCCATATGCAAAACTGCCCATACTCCCCAAAAAATAAATGAGAAAGCCTTGGAAAAAAACTAAAATATTTTATTCTAAGACACCCCCCAAACTTAAAAAAGAAATGCAGAAATAAAAAACTGTCTCCCAATTATAAGTTAATTGAAGCAAAGAGATGATCCCGTATTGTACAGCTTCAAGACAGTTAGTTGCCTAAAGGTTCATTTCTCTATAAACTTCTCCCTGTCTGTGGTTCTGGCTCAAGTCTGAAGCCATCATTATATAAGTAAAACAGCCCATAAAAGTTTTCCCCTGTTTCAGTATCATCAACTACTAATACAGGAGACATGCAATGGACAGTCCACAGCTAATGCATCAATTTTTTTCACAAGCACTCATGTTCTGCCACACGCCTGCTTAGTATCTGAAATAAAACAACTGTCTTCTACATTAGAGAAATTTTCTCAAAGAAAAAAACATGGCTATCATTCATTTCTTAGCCAAACATACTCAAGGAGACTCAGCATCAGGGCTGCTTAGAGTGCAAATATATTAGCTGCGACTTCAGCAAGTGCCTGTCATGTTGAATAGCATGAAGAAGAGAGATAGTAATTATTGCCGAGAAACCATTAGAGGGCTCCTTAGTAAAACAAGATGCCCGAGCAAACTAATGGACCAACAGTCCACTGCAGTGTCTTTTCCTATTCCATTTAGCTGCATGTCAGTCCTATCGAATCATCTGACACTTGCAATGCAGGCAGGCTCAGTACAATTAGCAAGATCCCCCACTCCCATGCCCTTTCACTAGGGCTACAATAAGCAGCCACATTCGTACAGCAAGAAATGATTTCTTGATTGTTTGTGACACAGAGATCTAAAGCCCTTCCTGCAAGGCAAATGCTCACTGGTCTTATTCCAGCAACAGCAGCTTCGGGCCTCATCATGCCTGTGTTCAAGAGAGACAACTACTAGACTACAGACAACCTGCTTCGTGTTAGCCATCTTTTTTTTTTTTTTTGAGTTGGAGTCTCACTCCGTCGCCAAGGCCGGAGTGCAAGTGGCATGCTCATGGCCACCTCAGCGTCGACCTACGGGCTCAGGCGATCCTTCCACCTCAGCCTTCCAAGTAGCGGGAACTATAGGTGTCCGCAACCATGCCCAGCTAATTTTTTGATATATTGTAGAGAAAAGGTCTCATCAAGTTGCCCAGGCTGGTCTCGAACCTCTGGGCTCAGGCAATCCTCTGGCCTCGGCCTCCCAAAATGCTGGGATTACAGGCTTGAGCCACCACGCCTGGCCCCATCTTTCTCCTTCTAGATCCATCTCTAGCAAAACACTTTTCAAGTCCATGGGTAGAGACCAAAGGGTTTTTGCAAAAACCCACTATTTGAAATTCCAAGACTGGAATTTCATGGTGGGTTCTGCACTCCACATGTGAGGCACCTTCAGACCCAGAGATTCTGCTGGGGCCAGAGGATGTTCTCTATGGAACTCGGCAAAGCAAATATGGTATTTTCTCTTCATTTTCTTGACCAAATGCAGGAACATCAACTTTGGAGATTAAAGACAGGTAACTTTGCACTATACTTGGTGAACTTATCATTCATAAGCAACTGCATTTTTAAAACCAGGTAGCAAATACTGATTAGTAAAAGAGAACAGAGTAGACCATCTCATAAACACTGACTTAATATTCTCTCCCCAAGTGTCTTCCACTTCATAAAGTATCTACAACTGAACATCTAAATGGCCATCTGTTTTAGTAATTAGAGTTTTCCTATGTTCCTGAACGTTTAGAGTTGCAGGAGAAAGGGCCCCGAACTAACACGAACCCTAGACGTATGCTGTGTTTCCAACAAAGCGGGAAGGCACCACTCCTTGGTTCAATTTTGAAACGCTGCCATTTCAAAATTCTTCAGTGCCAAAACGTTTATTCAAAAATGACAGTGGAAACGTTCTGAGGACTGTGCTGAAATCCTGCCGGAAATGTTTTTAGCCCCAACTTTAGTCATGCTATATTTCGCCTAACAGTTAATTTATAACAGGTACCTCTGCCCAAAAAAGACCAAAGTTAATGAGTTGTGTCACAGTGAAGGGAGGCAAGGGCTGGACTACCCAACACATAGCAAGCCTTCAAGGAGGGAGGCGACGAGTTAACGTGAGACACTATGAATATTTGGAAGACAACCTTCCTTTAAATGAGACACTGCTGGTAACGGTAATGGGGAATTTGCAATGAAGGGAAGGACATGCAATTATAATCTGGCTGGGCCCCACTGGACAAAAAGTGATTTACTTGAAAGCTGCCTTCGCGCTCAGTAAATGTTCCTGTTATGGGCTGCTCAGCCGGTGACAGCTTTCCAGATGTCAATCAAATTATCATCTATTTACAGTTGATTTGGTAGTGTCATTTGCAATATTCCCTACGTTTCTGATGAAATTGGAAGCACAGAATTTTCTCCAGTTTGCCCTGGCACTCGAGTGGGCAAACTGCTCTTTGCAAATGTCATGTGTCCGCTTATCAGCACTCTAAGGAGTGCGATCTTCCATCCGGCTGAGTGAATCGCTACCAGATGCAAATCTCTCAATCGTCAAGGGAAGACCATGGCAAATTTTAATGTACTTTGAAAAACTCAGTTTACATCAGTGCTCAAGGTGCAGCTTTACCCAGGCTAACAGTTTTTGTATAACAATGAGCCTAAATTAAAGCCTGAAAAACAAGGAGATATTTTTAACTCTTTCAGGCTCCTGTTTGTTCCACACTAAAGGAAACGGTATACAGACATATACTTACAGAATGAAACATCACACTAATTTGCCGTTAGCTATAAAAATTAATTATTTGAGGAAATATCTGCATCATTACATAATTTTATTCTAAGAAACAACACACAACCATTGAACACTTACAATGGGCTAACTGGTCTAAACACTTAATCTATAAACACTTAAGGCTCACAACATTTTGAAGTAAGTACCATTACTGTCTCTAAATCACAGATGAAGGCATTAAAACACATGAAGGTTAACTAACTTGCTCATGGTCATAGTTAGGAAGTTGCAGTATGAAGTACAAATCTAGACCCCACTGTGTTAGCCACTATGCAATACTACATGCATGTATATACATGCAGATGGTCACATGCACATGTGCACACAAACACTAGACAAGAGGTATATGCTTGAGCACATGACTGCTCATAAAAATTCCTTCCAGTTTCTTAAAAATTAATCTGCATGTCCTGGAGACAGGTTGTTTTTACAGGACCCCACCAACAACTAAACACCAACTGGAATATGGAGTATGAAATACACAGAATGAACGAATATTAGTATTTGCAGGCAAAGGATGCATTTATTTCACATGTCAGAAAACAGATTTTCATTCCTTGGGGGATATCCTAATGTGGTTTAAAAGTGTTGTGGGGATCTGTTTGGTATGTAATATCACTGGATCAATATCAAACTCTCTCAAACCTTCAAATGAGTATTATTAAATAATCCATGGACATATGAGGTTTTGTTAGAGAACACATACAATCTTCAGGACCAGGAAGACTTTATGCAAAGGTTTCCAAGGACTATGTGAGCACAATTCGATTTCTATGTCAATATATAGCCAAACACATGAATTCTCTGGCTGTTATTACATTCAACGGGAATTCATTCTAAACTACATGGAAATTGCCTGAGAAATTGCAATGGACAAATTCAAGTACTTACATGTGTGATCTGGGTGTACACACACACACAAACACACACACAATGACCCTTCTGAATTTGTGGGGTAGGGACAAAAAAAAAAAAAAACACCTATGGGCTAAAAATAAAATTCACTTAAAATTTAAGAAACAGCCGGGCTCCGTGGCTCAGCCTGTAATCCTGCACTTTGGGAGGCTGAAGTGAGTCGACTGCCTGAGCCCGCGGGTTCGAGACTTTCTTGGGCGACTTGGCGAGACCTCATCTCCACAATAAATCAAAAAATTAGCCGGGCGTGGTAGCGCGCGCCTGTAGTTCCAGCTACTTGGAAGGCTGAGGCGGAAGGATCGCCGGAGCCCAGCAGGTCGAGGCTGCGGTGGCCGGGAGCAGCCACTGCACTCCAGTCTGGGCAACATTGTGAGACTCAAACTAAAAAAAAAAAAAAAAAAAAGAGCTAGAAGAAGACTGATACAAGCTGATGCAGACTGAAATGCAGACTGAAAGGGGGGACACAGGGCATGCAGCTAGAGAGGAAGGTCATTGCCAAATTATGTAAAACCTTGTAGAGTGGGTTAAGGATTTAGGTTTTGCACCCTGAAATCAATGGGAAGTCACTCTTGGGGTTTAAAATGCCTGGAGGAGATGGCAGAAAGA
>CAUYQG010099806.1:0-16588 GCA_963574415.1 Tarsius wallacei
CGCGCGCTACCACGCCCGGCTAATTTTTTGATTTTATTGTAGAGATGAGGTCTCGCTTGCCCAGGCGGGTCTCGAACCCCCGGGCTCAGGCAATCCACTCACCTCAGCCTCCCAAGGGTGCGGGATTACAGGCTGAGCCACCAAGCCCGGCTTAAAACCAAATTTTAAAAAATGATTGGAATACAACATTATTAGAGTTACTCAAGAAAAGATAAGTCATCTAAGGCTAAGACAAGTGCGAATGAGTGTAAGCACAGAGTTCATCATAAAATTAAATTTTAAGATAATTCATGATTATATTTTGATCTTTTTTAGTCCAACAGTTGGCTTGTACATTTATTGCTGGTTTCTTAAGCAATAAATTATGTATGTGTAATATCACATATGTACTATTATGATAGTTGTTCAAAATTTATAAAGCTCTCTGTTTATTGATATTTTCCCCTTAAAGGAAATTTCTATTTTTCTCCCATTTCTCCAGAAAATATATTCAAGGAATAAATGTTATAATGCTAAAAATTTTAGACACCAAGTAAAAAAATGTAAACATTTGAAAAATGTCTTTATTAACATGAGTTACATTGCAAAAAAAAAAAAGAGCCAAACAGAAATATCAACATTATTCTTTTGAACCCAGACTAAGTATAGTTAATTTTGTTTGTGCTTTAGATAATTTTCTATCTAATTAAAAGTTGAAGAAGAAGAAAAAAAAATATCCTGAAGCTCAAGAGAGAGAATTTCTGTGTCTTTTTAAGGGATATTATTTTTGAGCATAGTTGTCATGAATACCAAATGAAAAACAGCACATATGTTGTCATGAAAAGTCTTTAAAAAATAGTTATTTGTTATATATTGTGCAAAGGAGCTGTTAAAAAAACACAAAGTCGGACAAACTCAGTGCTTTTTCAAGTTTCACATAAAGATACACATTTGGCACAAATGACATTCTAACCATTTTCTACTGGACTGCCAAAAGGAAAAAAGAGAGAGAGAGAAAGACTGAGACTATATGCAGCAGTCAAGTTGGACAAAGCCACTATTTTCCCCCAATATTAGTTTTTTTGGTCAGAGAACAAGTGAATTGTTTATACATTAAATTATATTTTATACAAATAAATAATCTCAAAAATTATACAAAAGCAATTCCAGATTCCAGAATAGGGGACCTAATTTTGAAATAGTAAACTATAAAACAATAATACCAAATTCTACATAATCATTTCTATTTTAGAAGTTAATATTTCTCTACATTTTGAATATAATTCACTCAGCTATTATTTAGAAATAAAATATCAGATAACTTGAAGAAATATATATATGACCTAAGTGATTTAAAAGTTCATTCATAAAATAAAATAAATTTTATTTTAGAAGAGTAATCAAATATTTTGGAGAATTTTTATCTTAATCTCCAAATTTGACCTTCATATCACCAGTTTTCTCCATTTTTTGTCTTTCTCTCTTTTCTTGCCTTTCCTATTTTGTTCTTCTTCTAATTTCTGTATTTTCTTAAAAATAATAGTAGTTCTGGTTAATTAAATGTGTTCATTTATGTGACCAGAATAAGAATAAAACCTCAAGAAGGCAACAATTTTTATTCAACTTTAAACAGAACAGTTTGTCATGTTCTTCTTCATTCTCCAATGATATTATTTACAAATTTCAAATGTAGCACAAATGAGAAGCTATTATATTTTTTCTCACCAATTGTGTGTTGAGTATAGAGAATATGCTGTGTAGATTGGGACATCCTAAGCATCACTTGTATAGTATTTAAAAAAAATTTGACTGTCAGCAATATTTGACAAATAAAAAAGAGTAAATGAATGAATAAATAAACGAATCATTTAAGCAGCAAACTGTGATAATGGCTATAGAGTATGAAAAGAAGAAGATTCTGTGGCCTATTTATTAGGGGTGGTGTGAAGGTTAGTTTTTTTTAGGTGGAATTTAATATATAAGTTTTTACTAAGGCTGGCATTTTGAGGCAACTTCTGTTGGAAACATATAGAAGATAATATAGATGAGATAAATAAGAGGGTGTGAAAGTATGAATTGAAGAATTCTATATTAATAGATAGATGGATAATGAATGGATAATAAATCAATCCATAAATAAATAGACTTGGTTATGAAAAATAAATAGACTGAGAGGTTGATGAATGTATGTGTATAATGGTGGGTAGGTGGGTGGATAAATAAGTGAATAAAAGTGCTAATAAAATACTTGGTGAAAAGATAAATGATTAATTGGGCACATAAATTTAAGTGTGAATGGATGAATAAATAGCTAAATGGATGGATGACTAGATGAATAGATGATGGAGGATAGGTAGATGGATGAAAGAATGGACGGGTGAAAGAATATGTAAGTTGGTTAGAAGGATAGATGAATGGATTGATGGGTGGAGAGATAGATGGGTAGATAAGTGGATGTACAAATAGGTGAATTACAGGGGGTAGATAGATGGGTACATGGGTGGATAAATGGATGAGAGAGTGGGTGGAGATATGTATGAGTGAATGGACTGTTGAATGAATGAATAGATAGATTGATGAGCAGATGAGTAACTTGATGGGTGGATTCGTAAATGTGTGGATGGGTAGGTGGGTGGATAAGTGAGTGAATGGATACATAAATGGATCAATAGATGGCTAGAAAGATCAATCAATAAAGAGAGAGCCATTTGAATGTATGTATACATACATTCAGTATTATATAGCACATAAAATGTCACTATTAATAATAGATCATTTTAATAATTATAAATATGGTAATTTTATAAGAATTGTATATTTACATATGTACATATATTTATTAATATTTTATATTTTTGTATTTTATGGAGAAAAAGGGAGAAAAAAGACAAAGGGAGTTACAGGCAGTAATAATTTTTATATTGAAGAAAAACATTCAAAAACAGACAGAAAAACTACTTTTTAGTAATAATAAAAGCAATTAGATAACCAAAATGTTAGCTACCTACAGGACTATTTATACACTTATTTAGTGTCAGAATAATTTTTTCTTGTGACATTCACAGAAACACCTGCTGCTTTTTGCAAAAGTTACCTATGTGGACGTATGAAAGCAAAACTCTAGAAGTAGGACAAATGGGAATCAGAGATGTGGGGATTAAAGGGTTGTGATTTTCTTTTTTTTTCTGAGTTGGAGTCTCACTCTGTCACCCAGACTGGAGTGCAGTGGCCGCTCCCGGTCACCGCAGCCTCGACCTGCTGGGCTCTGGCTCAGCCTTCCAAGTAGCCGGAATTACAGGCGCGCGCTACCATGCCCGGCTAATTTTTTTTTATTTATTGTAGAGATGAGGTTTCGCCTGCCCAGGCAGGTCTCGAACCTGCGGGCTCAGGCAATCTACTCACCTCAGCCTCCCAAGGCATGGGATTACAGGCTGAGACACCGAGCCTGGCCAGGGTTGTGATTTTAAGCAGGTAACCAGACTGCCTTTATCATCAGTGTTGGGAAGAAGAACTTGGTAACCATACACAGAACATCACTGAAAGAACCACAAAAAAAGAGGAGGGATCTTCTATACATGATGTACTTTTTTCCTAGAAATAGATATTTTCTATAAAATAAAGATGTCTATTTAAACTTGAATTGCTGTTACACTCTGAATTCATTATTAACACATCTTCATTCTGACTATTGCATGTAACTGATACAATATATTTGGTGATTATCTGAAATTTAAATTAAATAGAGTGTACTGCAATTTAATTTGCTCAATGTAACAATATTGTACAGAAAGGTGATGAGGTCCTATAGATATTTAGAACATGAATATTAAATAAATAAAACATCCTTAAAGGAAGCTGAAAGGAGGAATGATTTTATAGTGATATTTAGATAAATGAAAGAACTCTGAGTTAATTTCAAAATTTGTATCCATACTATGATAATTGATCAAGTAGACTCTCAGTTGTGTAAGTGGCAATGGTTTATGGAAAAACAAATTAAAAATGTTTTTATATCTCTATTGTTTGTCTATCAGCTGAGTAATTTTTTGGTCTGGATGTTCTGCATATACAAAGACATTGCATATTTACTCAAGAATATTTATAAATAGACTACATTTAACTCACAAAGATATGGACACTACACAGCATACTTGTGAACAATTTCTTAGTCAATACAGAAATCAAAACAGAAATTAAAATTTCTTGGAAACAAATGAAAATGAATAAACATCTTACTAAAACCTCTGAGATGCCATGAAAGCTGTAATTAGAGTGTAATTCATATCTTTATGAACACACATAAAGAAAATGGGAAAATCACAAGTTAACAACCTAATAAATCACCTAAGGGATCTGGAAATATAAAACAAATAAAACCCTAACTTAAGTAGAAGAATCTAGGTTATCAAAGCAAAAGCCCAAATATGGGACATAAAAGAAAATATATTGTACAAAAAATTAAAACAAAAAGTTAGATATTTGAAAGATTGAACAAGATTGTTGGGATTCTAGCAGGATTGACCAAGAAAAAGGACCAAACCCTCCCAAAATACAATCAGAAATGCAAAAATAATCACAAATGACTCTGAAAAAGTATACAAGATTATCAGAGATTACTTAACACACCCATATGGAAATGAATTTGAAAACCTAAATGAAATGGGGGACTTTCTGACATCACAAAACCTCCCAAGATTAAAACAAAAAGATATTGAGACCCTAGTTAGACAAGTAACAAACATTATTTAAAAAAAAAAAAGAGAAAGTCCTGAACCAGATTACTTTCCAGTAGAATTCTACAAAACATACAAGAAGGAGCTGATGCTAATCTTATTGAAAGTATTTCAGACAATGGAGAAAGATGAAACTCTCCCAAAATCATTTTATGAAGTTAACATCACATTGATACACAAATCAGGTCAAGATCTAACAACAAAAGAGAACTACATGCCAATATCCCTGATGAACATAGATGGAAAAATTATCAAGATTGTAGCAAATTGCAACAGCAACATATCTCGGAAGTCATTCACCAGGAACAGTAGGTTTCAGTCCTGGGGAGCAGGACTTGTTCAACATCCTCAAGACCATAAAGATAATTAAATACATAAGCATATGTAAAAACAAGAACCACATGATTGTCAATAGATACAGAAAAAGCTATTGATAAAATTCAACACTGCTTCTTGATAAAAACCCTGAACATCTGGGTATAGACAGAACATACCTCAAAATAGTAAGAACAATCTATAATGAATCCACAACCAACATATTGTCAAACAGAAATTGGAAGAATTTCCCCTGAATACTTGAAAAAGATAAGGCTGTCCACTCACCCTCCTACTCAACATCATGTTGGAAATCCTGGCTAGAACAATCAGGCAAGACAAGGAAAGAAAATCAGAAAAAAGGAAGTAAATGTGTCCCTCTTTGCTGACAACAGGATCCTATACTTTGAAAACCTAAGATAATCTGTCAACCATTTTTTGATAAAGGACCTTGAGAAAGTCTTATGGTACAAAGTGAATGTGCAAAGACAGTCACATTCTTATATAGCAACAACAAATAAGCAGTGGATGAAATAAAAAGCAAAATTCCATTCACAATAGCTACCAAAAAAAAAAAAAAAAGGAAAGAAAGAGAAATATCTCAATATCTCCCTAACCAGACATGCATAAGACCTCTACAACAAAAATTACAAAACACTGCTCAAAGAATTCAAAGAAGACACAAACAAGACAGGTTCAGTGGCTCAGCCTGTAATCCCACGCCTTGGGAGGCTGAGGTGAGTGGATTGCCTGAGCCCACTGTTTCGAGACCCCCCTGGGCAATTTGATGAGACCTCATCTCTACAATAAATCAAAAAATTAGCTGGGCATGGTAGCACACGCCTGTAGTTCCAGCTACTTGGAAGGCTGAGGCAGAAGGATTGCTGGAGCTCATCAGGTCGAGGCTGCAGTGGCCGAGAGTGGCCACTGCACTCCAGTCTGGGCGACTGAGTGAGACTCCGACTCAAAAAAACCCCCAAAAACAAACAAAACAAACAAACAAAAAAACAAAACAAAACAAAAACCCCAAAACAAAGAAGACACAAAAAATGAAAAATATTCGATTCTCATGGATTGGAAGAATGAACATTGTTAAGATGCCCATCTTACCTAAGGAAATCTACCAGTTCAATGCAATACCCATCCAATTACCAATATTATTTTTCTAAGACCTGATAATGACAAAATAGAAATCCATATGAAAACATAAGACATCATGAATAGTTGAAACAATTCTTATTCAAAAAAACAAAGTAGGAGGTATCACACTTTAAGACTTTAAACTTTACTATAAGGCTACAGTTATCAAAACAGCCTAGTATTGGTACAAGTACAGGCGTACAGATCAATGGAACAGAATAGGGACCCTGTAAGAAAACCTCAATTTCTCAGCATAATCATCATTGATAAAACCTCTACTAACAATTACTGGGGAGAGGAGAACTTATTCAGTAAATGGCGCTGGGAAAACTGGCTGACTACATCAGAAAATTGAAACAGGACCCCTACCTATCACTACACACAAAAACCAACTCTAGATGGATCAGAGACCTAAACATAAAACCTCAAACTAAGAATCCTAGAAGAAAAGACAGAAAACACTCTTATGCATATTGGAGTAGGCAACTAATTTTTGATCAAGTCCCCAGAAATGAATGTCATAAGAGATAAGTTAGGCAAGGGGGACCTCATGAAAATGAAAAGCTTCTGCAAAACCAAACACACACACACACACACACACACACACACACACACACACACCCAGCAAGAGAGCAGTGAGACTGGCCATAGAATGGGAAAAATACTATTTGCCAAATATACATCTGACAAAGATCTAACATCCAGGATCTACAAGGATCACAAATGTCACAAAAGGAAAAAAATATAATTAAATAAATAAACAGACCTTTTGAAAAATAGGCAAAGTATATGAATAGACATTTATCAAAAGAAGACAGACAAGCAGTGAACAGATATATGAAAAAATGCTCAGCCTCACTAATCATCAAATAAATGCAAATTAAAACCACACTGAGATACCACCTAACTCCAGTCAGAATGGCCCTTATCAATAGTCCAAACCACAAGATATGCTAGAGAAGAAGCAGAAAAAAGGGAATGATTCTACACTGTTGATGGGAGAGTAAATTAGCACAATCTTTGTGTAAAATGGTGCAGTGATCCCTAAAAGATCTAAAAATCAGTCTTCTCTACAATCCTGTAATTCCCCTTCTGGGAAAATACCCAGAGGAACACAAATCATTCTGTTAAAAAAAAAAAATTCCTGTACATGTATGTTTGTTGCAGCATTATTCACAGTAACAAAAACATGGAACCAATTGCCCATTGAAAGTTACTTGGTAAAAATAAATATAATTACAGATACATGAAGTATTATTATGCAGCCACAAGGAAAGAAAAAAATTATAAACACTGCAGTATCTTGGATAAATTCAGAATCTATTATACTCAGTGATCTACTACAGAAACAAAAAACTGAGTCCTAGATGTTTTCAGCCATAAATGGACCCTGAAAATTGGTAATACTACTATAAGTAGTGGGCTGCTGCCAGGGGAGGGAAGAGGGGAAACATAATATCAAAATGGTACCTGACCACAAACCTGGCGAAACAGGTACCAGATTGACTGCCACCTATCTACCTAATCTTAAAGTGTACCACACATCTTTAAAATTAAATTAAATTAAAAATTTTAAAAAAGAAATAAATTTTAATTGCATGGTCAATCTTTACCTCTTTTTCATTCTTCTTCTTTCTTTTCCTTTTTTTTTAAAAAAGAAATCTGTATTAATTGAGAGGACAGAAAAAGCTCTCACAGTGGGAGGGGACCCAAGAGGGTTGCCCTCTTTTTTCATTCTTATACTCTAATTCACCTGCAAAAAATTGACAACAGCATAAGAACAGAATCATTAATATAAGTTAGGCTTTGATGGTCCCAAAGGAGGTGATATGTCCAATAAACCAGGCTACTATTATTCTGGGTAAAATTATGATTAATGTAGCAGAAGAGCAAATGTTTCAAATATCACAAATATCCTTCAAAATACAATGCACTATAGTATAATTCTCTAGAGATAAAATTAAAGAGATGCCAGCACTTTGAGAGGCCAAGGCGAATGGATTGCCTGAGCCCACAGGTTCGAGACCCACTCAGACAACTTGAAGAGATCTCGTCTCTACAATAAATCAAAAAAATTAGCCGGGCATGGTAGCATGCCTGAAGTTCTGGTTACTTGGAATGCTGAGGTGGAAGGATCACTGGAGACTAGCAGATCAAGGTTGCAGTGGCCATGAGCATGCCATTGTACTCCAGCCTAGGTGACAGAGTGAGACTCCAACTCTTAAAAAAAAAAAGAAAAGAAAAAGGACATTGCAAATGTGTAGAGAGAAACAATATCATTAGAAAAGAAATGTATAAATCATTAGACTATCTTAGAGTTTTCCATATCTGTTTATATACTATCTCTGTACTTTTATAAATTACACAAAATGTATGAACAACTTCTATAAGTTTGACTCTAACATTGAAAAAATTGTGTGAAACATAAACACTATATAAAAGCACTATTTTGTGTTTCCTTGAATGTCAATATGTTCATTATGTTACCTTGAATATTTAAAGTAATAAATATTTATGTATTTATTTTCACATCTGTGTATATCTTTCTGTCTTTCTATTATCTATCCAGCTAGTCAGTTGGTCATTGTTTTTCTAGGGTACCTACCTTGTAAATTCACATTTAACCTTTCTCCCAAAACATGAAATTATCTTACAGAACATTACACTAAACACAGGACATGGTATTAAATTAAATAGATTGTTTTATTTATTTTTTATTAGTGATAACAAAACTGCAGTAAATATTTTATGTTCACATATAGTTTTTTATATATGTGTCAAAAATTTTGAATTTTAATATTTATTTGTTTTTATTTTAGTTTAAAAAATGAATACATTGTAACATGTATAGTCACGTGTGTAATAAATACTTTAATCCTACAATGCTTACTTTAGTATAGATTCATTATTTTAGCAAATTATGATTTGACAAGAAATACTTTAATATTTAAAATTCTGAATTACATGAAACATGTTATTTTTATACCTTAACATAAATAACTGCTAGACTATTATATTTTATTTTTTAAAATTTGTATAAAGAAATTCTTTTTACATTATTTGACCTATATGTTTACTTATTAAAAACTGTGTAATAGTATTTGTGTTTTTCAATATATTTTTATGGTGACAGTTCATCTGCAGAATTATGTTTTGTCTATTCAATAAAAGTTTGGATTGCAAAGCCTAATAATAATCTGAATGAAACCTAGCAATAAGTTGACATTAAAAAATCTGTGGGAAGTCTGGAAGATGGCAGTTGAATAAATCAGACTATGCAAATCCTGGTGTGAGTGAGTGTATGGGAAATTTTTTGTACCTACTGGTGAGTAAGTGGGCCTGTGAGTGGTTGACTGAATGAAGACTAGGGAGCTAGAGGCCAGGACTCTCCTGGTCCAGTGGTTGGTGCCACAGCTGCTCCACTTGGACCCTAGCAATTCCCAGGACACACAAAAAATACTATTTTTTTTAATCTTCAAAACCTGACCTGGGAAAAAAATACTGGAAGAGACTAAGTGGAGCTCATGAGCAAGTAACCAGGGTCTTTCTGGTGCAACAGGTGGTGCTGCAGTTTCTCTGCTTAGTCTCTGGTTCTTCCCAGGCCATAAAAGCCAAGAACCATTGTTTTAATGGACAAAAGTTTTCCTGTGAAGAAGTGGTAGGGAGAGACTACTGCCCCAGATTCTGCTTCACCACTGCAGTGGGAGAGACTACTGGTTCCTGGCTTTGCCTCACTACCTTAGCACCTGTCCAGTACTGGTAGCAGGGCCTGTGGAGGGAATCCAGAGGCACAGTCCCACCAGAGTGAAAAAGAGAGGCATTCTGCCACTGTCTTGAATGTGGGAAAGGAAATTGTCCCAACTTGTTCACCACAGAACAACAGACCGAATCCCTGTGACTGGTGGATTAACTACTCAGTGGTCGATCAAGACCCATGAGTATCCTGAAAACGCAGACTTCAGAGGGATCTGACAAGTGCTGAGTCCCAGGTGCCCCACCCTCTACCTTGATCCAGCCATGGGACAAATGGTGTGGCCAGAAAAGGATGAGGAAAAACAACAAAGAAATCAGTAGTGACTCCAGGACTGCCCCAAACCCCCTCCTCCCCGGCAATTCTCTGAATGTCAGTTCCACAAAGCCCAGCCACTACTGAGAAGGACAAATCTAGGCTAGCCTTGATATCAATCTCAATAGGAGAACTCCATTCTGGTATAGACTTGGCTGAGGCACCTCTCATGAGTACATAACTGGGGCACTGGCAATTCCACACCTACCCACCAGAGGAGATCTCCCTGACCATAAGGGAGTAGGAGGGGAGGACTGCAGTCTCACCCACATCCATTGTCCCTCCTTCCCTGTTTTCAACACTGAACAGTGAAAGAGGAGAGAGCAGGAGAGAGTTTACTAGAGGAACAATTACAGAGTCTATCACAAGAGGGTAGAGAATTTTTTAAAAATTTTGGCCTGTTTTCTAGCGCATCTATTTAAAAAATATTTTCCAATTGTGCATGAATGTGTGAGGGTTTGATTTGCATTCCCCCTTTTTGTCTTTTTTCCTTTTCTTTTTCTGTTTCTTTCTGTTTTGCTTGTTGTTTTCTGTTTATGTGTGTATGTGAATAATGGAGTGTTCATCTTTGAATTTTTCTGTTGTTGTTGGCTTTTTTGCTCTTTTGTACTTATTTTTTAGCTTAAGGTGTGTGTCAATATGTGTGTCAGGGGTGTGTGTGTGTGTGTATGTGTATGTATTTTGTTGTTGTTTTTGTTATTTTTTCATTTTGTTGTTATTCCAGTTTGTTTTGGAGTATATGTGTATGACTGTGTGATGTTCAATTGTTTTTTGTTCTGTTGTTCTGTGTTTTTTATTTCTTTTTTAAAATTCTTGTTCATCTAGTTTTATTCTGTCTTCTCCAGGCTCCTCACTGCTGTCACTGTGTCTCAGACCTAGGGGTACACACATATATCCATTGCAACATAATATAGAGTGGTGGTGGGGAGTGGGTCTCAGAGAACACATATCACCATCAGTGAACATCATAATTTGCAAGTAGTTTCTGAATTCTGGCTTTCTATGGCCTAACTTATTTGACTTTCAAAACTACAAGAGAGCAAATCTTTTCACCCACAGTCCTTTTTCAAAATTGAACAAATCTCTGGATCAGGGAAGAATAAAGGACTGAGCAAACATCAGAAAAGAAAGCCTCTTCCACTGACACTGAATAACGAAATTAAAAAAACAAAAAGAAGAGATTTGTCACAATGAGGAAAACCCAAAGGAAAACCACAGGTAACTTCAAGCATAATAAAGAGAAAACTCCTGAAAATCAGACCTTGGAGACCAAACAACAGAAGTCACCCACAACTGGCCCCAGAATATAACAGGGATTAGGGATGGAAAGAGCGAACAAGACTCAGGAAAGGCAAGATGTAACATGAAAAACTTGTAACAGAGATTTTGGCAATAAAAAAATTCATCCAGGAAATAAATAACAAGATAACAAGCATGAAAAACTGAATTAATCTAGTTGATGAAAGAATCTCAGAACATTGGATTAACCCAATCTGTAAAAAAATAAAAAGAAGACTCAGAAAAAAAGAAATCCTTCAAGAGATGTGTGATAATATCAAGAGGGTGAAACTACACATGATTGGTATCCCATAAGAAAAAAGGGAAATGGAAAACAATTTGGAGCATGTATTCCAGGAGTTAAACCAAGAAAACTTTCCTCATCTCACCAGAGATGTGATCAGCCAAACACAAGAGATACAGAGAACCCCACAAGACATCAAATAAGAAGACCAACCACCAGACACATAGTAATTCATCTACACAGAATAGACAAAAAAGAAAAATTCTACAGGCAGTAAGAGAGAAAGGTAAGACTACCTATCCAGAAAAAAACAATCAGAATACCATCAGACCTATCAGCAGAATCACTACAAGCAAGAAAGGGACTGGAGTCCAATATTCAAAGTTCTCAAAGATGTACAATTTTAGCCAAGAATTTCCTACTCAGCTTCATCAATGCTCAGCTTCATCAATGATGGAGAATTAAAATCCTTCACAGATATCCATTCCCTATGAGATTATGCAACTTTTAGACCAGTTCCACAGGAGACACTTAAAAAGGTATTAAGCACAGAATGGAAAAAGAAAAAAAAAAAAAAATGACCATAACTTCCCAAGAGAATAACAGACCACATAATCAACAGAGAATACAGCACAACAAGAAACTGGAAAACACACACATACATCAACCCCAAAGTCAAAGAAAACAAGCAACAAAGAAACAACTTTGTAAGAACCTCATGACAGAGATAAACAATCACATTTCAATAATCAGCCTAAATGCTGAATGGACTAAATGCACCACTGAAAAGACCCAGAATGGCAAACTGGATAAGAAACCATGACCCAATTATTTGCTGTATCCAGGAAACTCATCTCACTACAAGAGACACACACAGACTCAAAGTTAAGGATGAAAGATGAGTTTCCAGGCAAATGAATCACAAATAAAGCAGGAATTGCAATCTTAATAACAGACAAGACAATCTTTAAGCTCTTAAAAGTTAAAAAAAAATGAAAATAGGACACTACATAATGATAAAATGTTCAATTCATCAACAAGAAATATCCATGCTAATCATATATGCACCCAAAAAAGGAACACAAGCATTTATAAAGCAACTACTAAATAAACTAAATACGATATTGACTCCAACACTATTATAGCAGGGAACTTGAATACCCCACTAACAGTTCCAGATAGATCACTGAGGCAAAAAATCAACAAGGAGACCCTTAACCTAAATTAGGCCCACAACCAACTGGACTTAATAGATACCTACAGATTATTTCATCCAACAACTTCAGAAAATACATTGTGCTCATCACCACAAGGAACATATTCCAAGATTGTTCACATCCTTGGCCATAAATCAAGCAAAACAAATTCCATAATGTTAAAATATCGCCATGCACCTTCTCAGATCACAATGGAATAAAAATAAATGTTGGCCAGGACTCGGTGGCTCATCCTGTAATCCCACACTTTGGGAGGCTGAGGTGAGTGGATCGCCTGAGCCCACGGGTTTGAGACCCACCTGGGCAACTTGGCAAGACCTCATCTCTGCAATAAAATAAAAAAATCAGCTGGGCATGGTAGCGCATCCCTGTAATTCCGGCTATTCAGAAGGCTGCGGTGGAAGGATTGCCGCAGCCCAGTGGGTCGAGGCTGCAGTGGCTGGGAGTGGCCACTGCACTCCAGTCTGGGCAACAGACTGAGACTCCAACTCAAAATAAAATAAATAAATAAATGTCAACACCAACAAAAATTCCGCAAAGTCCACAAAGACATGGAGTCCAAATAGCATGTTGATGAACAACTACTGGGTCAACACTGAAATCAAAGCAGAAATTAAAATATTTCTGGAAACAAATGAAAATGAAGAAACATCTTACCAAAATCTCTAGGATGTCATGAAAGCAGTTCTCAGAGGGGAATTTATATCTCTATGAACACACTTCAAGAAAATGGAAAGGTCACAAGGGGAAAGCCTAACAAATCACCCAGGGGAGCTGGAAAGAGAAGACCACAAAACCCCAACTTTACCAGAAGAATTCAAATCACCAAAATAAGAACCCAAACACAGGGCACACAAGACAAAAATATTATAGAAAACATCAATGAAACAAAAAACAGGTTCTTTGAAAGAATTAACAAGATTGAGAACCACTAGCCAGAATGACAAAGAAAAAGAGAGAAATGCAAAAATAAAAGCAATCAGAAATACAAACAATCAAATCACAGCTGATGCTGAAGTAATACAAAAGATTATCAGAGGGGGTCTGGCAAGATGGCAATGGGGCAGCTTGGTCTATGAGACCTCCACAAAAGAGAACACAAAAAGAGTCTTGCTCACTCTCCTGGGGCTGCAGATCCCATCATCGGCACCTGCTCTTCAAACGGAACTCGGATGTTGACACTGCTGAAGCATCACGGTGGTCTGAAGCATCACTTCAGCCACCACTGCCACTGCCACCACTGCTGCTGCAACCACCATGGCAGCCATTGCACATCGCACCACCCATGCCTGAGGCAATCCACACCTTCAGACCTTGAAGCAAGATCTGCTGAGCAAGATCTGCTGAGATCGCTGCCACCACTACTGCCACTGTGATATCCTGCCAGGCCATGGGTCTCCTCCCATGTGCCTTGAGGCAGCAGCTTCCATTTCTGGCTTCTGTCTGGCTCCCTTCCCTGTGGGGCGAGCCACTGAGATAAAGACCATCTGAAGTGGTGAGATAGCACCACCTAGCGATTCAAGGTAACAACACCAAAACAGGAAAAACAGAAGCTTGATAGACACAGGCCAGATCTGAGTGGTGAACTGGGCAATGGTGAACTGAGTGGTGATCTGAACTGCCCTTCACAGCAGGCCAGGGGCAACTGACCCTAACTGTGAACAAATTTACCAGTCTGAAAAGACAGCTAGAAATTAGAGCTGAAATGACATTGGAATTAAAAAATAAGTCTCAGAGTGTGCTTGATTGGTTGTTAGTTTAATGACTTCAATCTATTCCTACTGTTTTGTTCCTTTTTCTTTTCTTCTTTTCTTTACTTCTCTTTGTAAACCATATCTTTGTATAGAGGAATAGCACATTAATAAGGAAATCGGCTAGCTTGTATGTTAGCATCATTGTATGTTTTAGTTTTTTTTGTATGGGAGTTGGTTAGTTTGTAGCCACGGTCTATTGTTTTTATCTGTTTCAGTTTTTGTCTTTCTCTCCATTTGTTGGTACACTCCTCTGTTTTCCTCCTTACTCCTTTCTCTCTCCACCCTTTCTTCCCCCACTTTCTGCTCCATTCTCTTCCCTCTGTTAACCTCATTTATTTCAGGGAGTAAACCTACAACCCCACTGCAAGGACATATTCCAAGGCAGTGGAAAGTGGGTTTCAGATTATCCATACACCTGTCAGCAGATACCAGGACCTGCAGAGAGATTTTGTGTCACAGCTCCCCCTTAAGTAAATCTCAAGAGTGCAAAAAGGACCACCCCCAACCTACATTGCAATTCCATAATTGAAAAAGGTAAGAGGATATACAAAAGAAAAATAGGAGAATGAACTAACAGAAGTAAGAGCAACCCCTCTACCCCTGAATAACAGAATTAAAGAAGACAGTGATGTGGAGGGAAGGAAAAAGTACAGAGGAAAAAACTGCACAAATGTTGAAAAACCAAAAGAAGAATATAGGTCTCGCACAGACCCCTGGGAGGTCAGACACTGAGAAAACAGACTTCAGAACACAAACAATGAAGAGCCCCCAGAATGACTGGTCACATGCAACAAACCCAGACATCAAGACATAAATAGAGAGAATAAAAAAAAAATGGAGGAGAAACAAGAGAAAAATAGGAAGGAGTTGATGACAGAAATAATAGCAGTAAAGAATACTGTGATGGAAATAAATAACAAACTACTAAGCACGGAGAGCAGAATTAGCCAAGCAGAAGAAATAATCTCAGAGCTCAAAGACCAAAACACAGCACTAACCCAAACTGTCAAAAACATAGAAAAGAAGCTCAAAAAGACAGAACAAAACCTTCAAGAGATGAATGATCACTTCAAGAGAAAAAAAACCTAAGAGTAATTGACCTTCCTGAGGCAGAGAGAGAAACAGAGGCCACACTGGAACAAACATTTCATGAAGTCATTCAAGAAAACTTACCTCATCTCATCAGTGATGAGAAAATTGAAACACAAGAAATTCAGAGAACCCCTGCAAGACAACAAATGAGACGACCAACTCCCAGACACATAATAATTCACCAAAACAAAGGTATAAAAGAAAAAATTCTAAAGACAGTAAGAGAAAAAGGTCAGACTACCTAGCAGGGAAGACCAATTAGAATAGCAGCAGATTTATCTACAGAAACCTTCCAGGCTAGGAGAGCTTGGAGTTCTATCTTCAAAGTTCTAAAAGATAAACAATTTCAACCGAGAATAATCTATCTAGTCAAGCTAAGCTTCATCAGTGAGGGAGAATTGAAATCTTTCCCAGACATCAAACCCCTAAAAACCTACACTGCCACCAGACCACCTCTACAAGAAACACTTAAGAAAGTATTGAACACAAAAGAAAAGGAAAAAAGAACAACAACATTCTTCACAAGAGTACATGCAAAATATTAAAAACACACATGAACTGACTCTAAAACCAAAAGAAAGACAACACACAAACAGGAGGAACAGTAACTCTGTAAGAACATTATGACAAGGATCAACTTTCAAATTTTAATAATTAGGTTGAATATGAACAGACTAAATACACCACTGAAAAGACATAGAATGGCAAAATGGTTAAAATTTTACCAGGCAACAATTTATTGCCTTCAAGAGACTCACCTCACTAGAAAG
>CAUYQG010099807.1:0-45071 GCA_963574415.1 Tarsius wallacei
CGTGGTAGCGTGCGCCTGTAGTTCCAGCTACTTGGAAGGCTGAGGCGGAAGGATCGCCAGAGCCCAGCAGGTCGAGGCTGCGGTGGCCGGGAGCGGCCACAGCACTCCATTCTGGGCGACAGAGTGATACTCCAACTCAAAAAAAAAAAAAAAAAAAAAAAAAATACACTTTATTTATGGTTGTATGGTTAACTTTCTAAGAAACTGTCATGCTATTTTTCAAAGTGGTTGTATTTCACCTTCCTCCCAGCAGCGCATTAATATTCTGGTTGGTTCTCATCTTCATCAATACTTTGCATGTTAAGTCTTTTCAATTTTAGCCTTCTTAGTGTATACGTAGTATAAATTTCTGGTTATAATTTGAATTTCCCTGATAACCAATTATTCTGAACATCTTTTCATATAAAATCCAATTCAAAAACAGGCCAAAGATTTGAGTGGATACTTCCTTAATGAGTATACAGTGTCCCTCCTTATCCTCAGGGGATAACTGCCAAGAGCCCAGGTGGGTGCCTGAAACCACTGATAGTACCAAATCCTACATAGAGTCATCCCTCAGTATCCAAGAGGGATTGGTTCCAGGACCCCTGTGGATACCAAAATCTGTGGGTGCTCAAGTTCCTTGTATAAAATGGTGCGGTACTGGCAAATAACCTATGCATATTGTCCCATATACTTTAAATCACCTCTAGGCAACTTATAACACCTAGTATAATGTAAATGCTATCTTATCTCTTATGGCATGGGCATTTGGGGTTTTGATCAGGAATTGGTTGCCTGGTTAGTTCCAATTTCCATAAGGGTGTCTCTTGCATTTTCTATGGTTCTTATAATTGAGGTTTTACATTAAGATCTTTGATCCATTTAGAGTTGATTTTTGTGTATGGTGGTAGGTAGGGGGTTTGGTTTTAATCTTCTGCATGTGGTAAGTCAGTTTTCCCAGCGCCATTTACTGAATAGGTTCTCCTCTCCCCAGTGGTTGGTGGCGGAAGCTTTATTGAAGATGAGTTGGTTGAGAAATTGGGGTTTTGCTTCCTGAATCTCTATCCCGTCCTATTGGTCTATATGCCTGTTTTTGTACCAATACCAGGCTGTTTTGATCATTGTAGTTTTATAATGTTTAAAGTCACGGAGTGTGATACCTCCCACTTTGTTTTTGTTTTGGTTTTTTTGTTGTTGTTGTTGTTTGCTGAAGATTGACAAGTGGGACCTCATCAAACTAGCAAGCTTCTGCAAAACCAAAGAAGCCATCAGGAGAGCAGGGAGACAGCCCACAGAATGGGAAAAATAGTTGCCAACTGTAGATCTGACAAAGGTCTAGCATCTAAAATCTACAAGGAACTCAAACATGCCGAAGGAAAAAAACAAACAGCCCCATTACAAAGTGGGCAAAAGACATGAGTAGACACTTCTCAAAAGAAGACATACGAGCAGCCAACAGATACATGAAAAAAAGCTCAGCCTCTCTAGACTTCAAATAAATGCAAATTAATATCACACTGAGACATCTCATAACTCCAGTCAGGATGGCCATCATCAATAACTCAAAAAACTGCAGATACTGAAGAGGATGCCAGGAAAGGGAACACATCTACATTGTTGGTGGGAGTATAAACTAGTACAATCTCTGTGGAAAACAGTTTGGTGATTCCTGAAAGATACAACCCTGCAACTGCCCTACTGGGAATATACCCAGAGGAGCTCAAACCACTCTATGAAAAAGACACCTGCACATGCAGCAACTTGGATGGACTTCGAGTCTATAATACTGAGTGATCTATCACAGAAACAAAGAACTGAGTATCACATGTTCTCACTCATCAGTGGACCTTGAACAAGTATCATAATATTGTAAGAAAAGGATTGGCAGCCGGGCTCGGTGGCTCAGCCTGTAATCCCGTGCTTTGGGAGGCTGAGGTGAGTGAATTGCCTGAGCCCGCAGGTTCGAGACCTGCCTGGGCAACTTGGCAAGACCTCATCTCTACAATAAATCAAAAAATTAGCCGGGCGTGGTAGCGCATGCCTGTAGTTCCAGCTACTTGGAAGGCTGAGACGGAAGGATCGCTGGAGCCCAGCAGGTCGAGGCTGCGATGGCCGGGAGCGACCACTGCACTCCAGTCAGGGCCACAGAGTGAGACTCCAACTCAAAAAAAAAAAAAAAAAGGGGGGTACCATGAAGGAATTTAGCTATAATGATGGAAAAGTATTGGATTCTGATTATGGCTATGGTTGCTTCAATCTAGCATGATAAAATTTAGTAGAGTTGTACAACAAAACATAAATCAATAAAAAGGGCACGAAAGGGACTAAGAAACAAAATTTAGGATACTGGTTGCTTCTGGGAGGAAAAAGAGAGCCAGGCTGTGATGGGGAAGTGCACACAGGAAACATCGAAGATATGGAGATGACTTTTTGCTTAAATTGAATAATGGATATTATTACTCTTCATACTTTATGTAATAAATATTCTTTGTAACTATTCATTGCTTAATGAAAAACAATATTTTTAAAAAGCAAGGAGTGGTATTACCTGGAGGAATATACAAATACCAAGTGGTGGTTCCACACTCAGTATTTTCTAAAAGTCCAAATCCAAATATTCTCTCTCATATTCTCTCCCAGAGACTTTATGAATCTGTGCTTTCTCTATCTCTCTCTCTCTTTGTGTGTGTGTGCTTGTAGATAATTATCCCCTTTATTTTATTTTGGTTTTTTGGTTGAAAAGATATGCTCACCTCCCTTGCTATGTGTATCCTTTAAATTTGATCTGTGAAAGTGATTTGACTGATTTTATCTTGGTAAGTAAATAATATCTGTTGAAAATTAAAATCTATGTTACATATTTGGCATATTTGCTCATTTTTAAACTACTATTTTGAGTTCATTCTCTGTTAATGGTAAGTAAATCATGCAATTTTGAAACTTTTAAAAATGTAACAAGGAAATACGTATTCATAAGCTGATTTACTATGACTGATAGATTGGAAAACTCAAAGCAAAATGGTTTCAAAAGGTCTCTAGGTAGGTTACCACTATTTTTAGTTTTCGCATACACAAAATAAAGGATATGGGAATTTTAAATGGAAAATATACAACTGTTTAACCTCTTAGCAACCCTGCATATTAAAAAAGACAGGCTGAGAATTAAATCAGTCATGTCAAGACTACAAAACAATATAGTCCTGTTTGTTACAAATAGAGAAAAATAACTTATTTCAATATTGTTTTTATGCCAATTAAATTGCAAAAAATATTGCCTTATGACACATATTCATAAATAAAAACTAATGTGCATGAATAAACAATTTATCTTTTATGCATTCTAATTATCTGCTAAGGAAATATTTTATCAGTTAAATTACTCTAAACCAGGATCAGCAAACTTTTTCTGCAAAAAGCCAGATAGTAAATATTCTAGACTTTGACGATCATATGAAATCTGCAACAACTGCTCGACTCTATAGTGCAAAGTCACTCTAGACACAAGTAAATAAATGAGTGTGGTTGTAGTTTCATAAATGATTGCTACATAAATAGGCCACAGGACATATTTGATGGTCATAGTTTGCCAACCCCTGCTCTCAAATGTTTTCGGCAGCTGGTGTGTGTATGAGTACTCATGCATATGTGCAAGTACCTGTGCACCTGTGTACATGCAGTAGCATGTATTCCTATACCTTTCCCCAGACCAGAACTGTTCAATATAGAATTAATCTCCTTTGGCAATTTTGCTTAGTAAAGGGTGAATATTTGTTTCAATAAACATATTATACATCATGTAACAGTGACACACCCATAAATAGATAATGATGATGAACAAGACCACTGCGATTGTGAATCAGAAAACTTAGCTTAAGTAGATGATTTTCATACCAGTCTTTCAACAAGGAAAAGTATTTTCCTTACCTCCTTTTTTCCCAAGAACTAGGTCTCAAAATATGGTTTATTCAATTTCTATTGTCCTATTTCACAATGCTTTCCGGAATATGAGCATCATATGTAGACCAAGGAAGCTTAGTTAAATTATAATTCAACTATAATTATATTTGATAAGAAAGTATTCTAATTGTCCTCTGAAGATTGTTTCTAAGATGAATTATTTTTTAAAGAATATTTTCTTTTAATTACATATTTACATTATGAACAAGCTCGTGTTTTCTCAATTTCATCCATCCAGTAACTCCTTTGTTCATTCTTTTTCTCAGTTTACATATAATTAAAATGGTTCTCTCATAAAATTAAGGCTGAAAAGTTCCCAAAAATATTTTTATTGGATTAGAATTTTCCTGTGAATTTTAAAGCAAATAAACACCTGATTCAAACACAGGAGTAGGAGAAGATAAGGCCAGCTTCATGGTCTGCTCAGCAGGGTCTCACATTTGATTTTGAGTTCTGCTGTTGCCATCTTGAATTTATTAATAATTCCGAGCAAAGGTCCCATATTTCATTTTGTACTGGGCACCAAAAATTATGTAGCTGGTCCTGTAGTACAAGATTTAGAACTCATCAAAGGCAGAAAGGCTGTCTCCAAAAAGCAGTTTTAGAAAGTTCAGATAGCAATAAAATATTCATTTGCTTGACTTCAAATGAAGTTCTCTAATAGTATCAGCTTTAGAAGGTGAAGGGGAAAATGTGCTATATAGAATAAATGAAAAATTTCTTTTTTACTTCTGGAAAATAGATAATAATAATAGTTTCAATTCTTTTGTTTCTCCTAAAAATGTCAGAAGCAGCCAGCTTGATTATGTAAGATTGAACTATTCCCCTAACTCTAAATGATTTTCCTAAAAAAGTGAATGGAGGACAAATCGTCAACATGATTAAAATAACTCCTGACACAGTAAAGGAAAAAGTAGGCTGTTCCTTTTATTCAGCAAGGATTTAGAGTAAGAATAAAGATGCAAGGAGGTAACACACACATAATATTTGTTATTCTCACAACTTAGTATTTTTAATGGGCTAAATATTCAATCCTGGACCCTTAGCAAGGTTTATCTCAACTCTAATTGACTAACTGAGGCAGGAATCTTAAAGTAAGGTACACAGTGCCTATCCTAAAACATTTAGAACTGAGGAAGAGCCAGTCAAAGGGAAGACTTCAGTAGAGAGGGATTGGGTCAAAAATCACCACCACCACTACCACCACCCTATTGAAAACTGCAACTTGTGCTCCCCATCTGTTCTCCTGTTTTATTTTTTCTATAACATGTGCCGATTTTAACATACATATATATTTTTTTTTTTTTGAGTTGGAGTCTCACTCTGTCACCCAGACTGGAGTGCAGTGGCCGCTCCTGGCCACCGCAGCCTCGACCTGCTGGGCTCTGGCGATCTTCCCGTCTCAGCCTTCCAAGTAGCTGGAACTACAGGCACGCGCTAGCACACCCGGCTAATTTTTTGATTTATTGTAGAGATGAGGTCTCGCCAAGTTGCCCAGGCGGGTCTCAAACCTGCGGGCTCAGGCAATCCACTCAACCTCAGCCTCCCAAGGCGCGGGATTACAGGCTGAGCCACCGAGCCTGGCTCATTTTAACATATTTTATAATGTAAGCTCCAAAAAGGTAGAATCTTTGTTCAGGGATGTATCCTGAATTCCTACAAGAATGCTTGGCAAACAGTTGGTGCTAAATAAAATATCAGTTGAATGAATAACTGAAACATTAGGATGATTTTCAATTTCACTTGGCCTCACACACCACAAAACCATTCCTGCTGGGAGAAAGCAGATACAAATTAAAAACTGAGAGAGAAAAAATAAGCTGCAGCACTAAGAGAGTAGTGTCTGATAATTATTCTGCAAAAACAAATAGAAGACAAAACAAAACAAAAAACCTAAAGATTTTGAAATTAGGAGGATGACAGAAACTGCAAGAGCCTTCTCTGATATTCTCTCTGTGTTCCCAAACTCTTTTTTTAAATGTTGAGATCTAAAACACATAACGACAAAACCTGCTTTCTTCTTACTGTTAACTGGTACAGGTCAATGCACCGATTAAAGTAAAACCGTCTTCTAACAGCCAAATACTTCTATGCTAACAGGTTAGCTAACAGTGCTTAATCCTTGCTGGATACTTCAGGCTTATGTATAGCTTTGTTGGTTTATTTGTGACTGTTCCTCACATCAGGGGCCCAATTACCTCTTTGGTGCTCCCCTGTCAACCTTTCCAGGGCTGAGGGCTCTTAATAGCTCTAGGACAGCAGCACTCTCTGTCTTCTTCCAGTCCCCTACTTCCGACTGACTGGCCTGAATTTAGTAAAAAAAAAAAAAAAATAAATTTATTCCTTTTGCTCTGAACCTTCTATGCTGAAGAAACTTTAAACCCAAACCCTGCTGGGTTGTTTAGTTTTGCTTTGCACATTAATCTGTTTGAAACAACAGAACTGAGCAGAAAGCACTGGGATTCCAGAGCCTCTATCATGTTCCGTAAAGTTCAGTGCCTTCAAATGTCAAGAATGGGTCAAATCTCCTGCCCCTACATCTCAAAGGTCACTCTCCCACACAAGGCTGGAATGAGATAATGTGGATGGAAATGTTGTGTACGATACAAAGTGCCAGACAGCAGGAACCAGGTGTGGCTCACTGCTTCTGCGTGTAACTGGCGAGCCTGCGTGTTGGGTTTCCTGCCACTTAGGACTCTTTCATGACAAATTCCAACCAGCTCAAGTTTATATAAGCAAAAAATGAGAACTTACCATGTTTATTATGGGTCTACTTTATTCTTTTCTCTCTTTTCAGACACACTTCCTTTGCTCCTGGATTGTACTACAGGAAACATGGCCACACTCATTTCTGAATTTATATGCGACAGCTTCATCTACCCACCAATCTGCGCCCTTATGCTGTAGAGTCTGATGGCTAAATGTGAGTCAGGTGTTCATCTCTGAACTTATTATAACCAGGAGCAAAAGAATGAACTTGCTGGAAACTCACCTCCTATGTTGATGCCCAGGCTATCACAGGCCCTGGGGAAGTCACTGAGGAGAAAATAAACATACAATAAGCTTTCAACCTAAGGGAAGAGAAAAGTGAGGCACACAATGTTATTCAAGGTTGAGTCAGCATCTGACTGAGGACTGATTTTGAATATATTAGAGTATGTCATGTAAATTGTCCTAAACATGATCCCCAGGAATTGATATGAGAGTCTTATAGCAAGGTGGTTGAAATAAAGTTGTAACAGATTACCACAGACTCAAGGATTTAAAACAACAAAAATTTACTCTCTCTCAGTTCTGGAGTTTAAAAGCCTAAAATTAAGGTGTCAGAAAAGCCACTCTCCTTTCAAAGACTCTAAGGGAGAATCCTTCCTTGACTTTTGCAGCTTCTGATGGCTCCTGACATCCTTGGCTTGAGGCAGCATACCTCTAATCTCTGCTTCTGTTGTCACATAGCCTTACCCTCTTTTCTCTGTGTCTCTTCCTCTTCTGTGTCTTATAAGGACACCTGTCATTGAATTTAATGTCCTTTTGGAAAACTCAGGATGGTCTCATCTCGAGAACTTTAACTATATCAACACTGTCTTTCAAAACAAAGTTACATTCACAAGTTCTGGAAGTCAACACATGGACATATCTTTTTGGTAGGTCACCATTCAACCCACCATGGCAACTGTTTCACTAATGAGCAAGACTCGAAAGCTCAGAGAGTATTTGCATCCATGAAAGGAAGAAGAGGATGTTCTTGCTTGGAGTTTGTGGTCAAAGCATGAGAAAATGTGCAGTGGGGTCCCCCAACATCAGGAGAAGATGCCAAGGTTATTGAGCCTCAGAGGGCTGCACTGGCTTCAGGAGTAGCATTAGCAGTCTGGGAAGCAACAGGAATTGGCCACAAGAACACATGAACAGAAAAGCCTTCCCTGATGAACTCCAAAACCCCAAAGAGCAAAGCTGACAAAGCCATGAGTCTCTAAAGAATAGTTTTATTATGATCACTGTTGCTCTATATCAATCTCCAAGGATGGTGGGTTCTGCAGTAGCTTCATTTCAATTATATACACATATATATGAAATTGAAGTTTTCGGTTGCATTTTTTTTCTAAATAGCTAAACATCACAAACAAAATCACCATAGTTTTTAAAAAGATGGAAAGGTGTTCTTCTAAGGAAAGTAACATACTAGTCCAATAATGCCTCAGTGTTTATTAGTTTCATTGGATTAATTTTTTCCCCAAATAGCAGTAAAAACAAAATCAATAGGAAAGGGATAAGCAGGCTTCAATGTGACCATTATTTATGGCTAGCACCCTGCTCTTTAAAATCCCTTTGCAAACAAATGGAGAAGTACAAAAAACCAAATGCATTAACTTTTGATCTATAGTAACCCCATTCTACAAAAAGAGCTCACCAATATTTGCATCTGAGGGAAATGCGATCTAATAAGAGTAGCTGAAAGAACAGGAATGGGAAGGGTGGAAGATAGATCTTGCCCCTTTCACAACTTGGCTTGGCATCAAGTTCACTTAATTAAACTAATCTATATATATAATATAACCAATGATATTTCTGAGTTTGATGAGTACAAGCAATGTATTGCCCTTCTTATGGAGGAGAAAAATTTTCTTGATGGTGAAAATATAATTTTTAGTTTATTTAAACATTTTATTTTGCATTATCTTCATACCAACAAAACCTGAATTTTTTTAGTGTTTTTATGTAAGTATATGCCAACACATACTAAGTATGTGCAAACACATGGTCATAAATCTCAGAATGAAAACAATCAAAACATTTCTTACCTTTTCACCTTTGTCAGGGGTGACCAGACTAGTAAGACTGGAGTGGATTTTATTGTTGGAGAAAGTCTCCTTATTTTGGTAATAACTCCATCTAAAATAGTTGTATAATAAAAAATAAAACCTCAAATTTCTCTGATTGTTAAAGTGTTCTCTCACTTGCATAATCTCATTTGACTTGAGGAGGCATTTTTCAACATTAATTTTCATTGGAATGCTTGGATTTATAACTTTAGGAGGCCATGGTTCATTATTTGGGATCACAGTTTATAATCCCAGTGAAGTCTGAGACTGTTCAGCTGCCATATTTCACATCATGCAGAGGACCGGTATGGTACTATGTAGCGAAGTGATACAGACTGTGAGTGGCTGGGATTTGGAGTTGATGTTGGGGAGACATCAGAGAGGCACCATAGAATGTGTCAAGGAACTGTCCACTTAGGCAAGCAAGTCCTCAGAGCAGATGGTCTAAAAAGTCAACACCAAGGTGACCTTCCATGATCTCTTGGTCCAAGATGGTGTAACCACATAGTCAAAAGCAGCACCTAGATCCTTGAGTAAACACTTGAATGATAGCTGCCCCAGAGAATCTCTCATTTCCAGCTGTGATTTGAGCCAAATATTACTTTTCAAAGTTTGGGTTAGTATGTTTTTCTCTTATAGTAGTTAAATTACTTATATATTATATAAAGTTATAGTCCCTGAAAAGGGGAAAGACCATCAAGCTCCTTGCATAAGTCTTATCACAGGAACAACTGAAGAACACAGGGACAAGGTCAGGATCGTTGTGGCATCTGCTGATCTGTGAGCTGTCGACACCTTGCATGACTTATCAGGCAATCAGCAGGACCCCCCAGATCAGCCACCTACCCTGCTACTGATGAATCTTCAAGTGAGCAAAAAGGTAACTCCTCTTTAGCCCCTCCAAAAATGTGACAAACCCCTGATTTAGGTACTGCATAGCAACCAATATGCCTAAGAGAAGAATAAATCTTAGCAAACCTATTTAGTCTCCTATGACAGCATGACAGCCTCCATAAACAATATGTGTAGCTTGATTTTACATCTCATATTGGCCTGAGGTTTGTAATCAAAGAGTAAATGTCAAGGCCAGGAAATCTACATTGTTCGCCCACATCTGCATGAACCACATCAATGGTTCTCTATTGACAGCAATTTTGCACTCCCCTCAACAAAGGGTACATTTGATTTTAATATATTAATTAAATAATAGTATAGGAGTATGTGTATATAGAAAAAAATTGAAGATTTTGCCTATAAATGGCTGAAATGTGGAAAATATTGCTGTCTCTGTCTTCAAAAGAGGGATCAGGAATTTTCCACCAACTTTTCAGATAATAATCTGTATAGTTAGAACTCTTAAACAGCAGATTTTTTTTTTAATTTTAAAGATGTGGGGTACAATTCAAGATTAGGTATACAAATGTTCATTATATAGGTACCCCTGTTGATAAGGTGTGCCCCCTCTCTCTCCTGGCAGTTTCCCATTACTGCCAATCATTTTCTTATAGTATTATGATAATTGTTCAAGGTCCGCTTATGAGTGAGAACATGTGATACTCAGTTCTTTGTTTCTGTGATAGATCACTCAGTATTATAGACTCTAAGTCCATCCAAGTTGCTGCAGAGTTCATAATTTTGTCCTTCTTTTTGACTACATAATATTCCATTGTGTATATGTATCACATTTTTTTTATCCAGTCGTCTTTCAATGGGTAGCATGGTTGATTCCATGTTTTTGCTATTGTGAACAATGAAACAGCAGAAAATATTTTAAATGGCAATAACAATTGATAAATTTCAGTGAGGATAAGTGTGAAGTAATACCTAAGAACAAACACTCACAATGCAAACAAAGGATTAGGACACAAAGGCTAAAGTACAGGTGAGAAAAAATCTAGGAGTCATGATGGACTTAAACAACAGCAAGAATAGGAGGAAGAGTGGGTTAACCAAAGTTCCTATGTACAAATAGTTATGAAGCCCAAATCAGACCCCTTCCCCTCAGCCTTATAAAGAGAAATGTTGATGTTCATTGCAAGATTCAAGGCTGGACACAGGGATTTTAGGTCACTGAAGACCACTGAAGAGAAAAGAGAACTGGCAATCCATGAGTGGCTCTGGAAACAATTTCTTTTACCTTTTTCAAGACAGGTCAGGCGAAGGGAAAGACTGCCTGTGATGTATAGTTGAGGACACAATTCAGAACCTGGTAGAGGTAGCATGTTGATAAAGAACAATGAAGATGGTGGAAAATGCCCCCAGAAGAATCCCAAGAGTTGTAACCTTGTCACAAGTGTGCTGAACCAGCAATGTAACTAAGGTTCTAAAGACAGGAGCTGAGTACCTACCAGGAATGCTAAGACTCTCATCCTAAGAGTAATGCTGGCAGTTGGGTGAGCAAAAACATGAATCCAAAATGTACCCCAAGGAAGGAAGTGAATGAACATGGTAATGGTGATGGTGAAGAGGGGGGTATGACTAGGAATACAGCACTTTCTATGATGGAGTACCAAAAAAGGGTAAGACTGCAAAATTACTGCATCCCTTACTCATGAGGAGCCTAATGGTCCCATCTACATAAAATGACTGAGGGTTACTGAGTTATTGAGATATAGTCATCCTCGTAATTGTTAGATGTTTAATAGAAGGAAAAAGTGGTCCTTCCTTCATAATGCTGCAACAGTGTTTTCCCCATATGATTTGTTTACTCCACTATGAAGTATTAATGGAATTTTTCAATCAATTAAATGCTATATGCAAATTCCATCAAAATGTAATTAGTCGTAAATTAAAAGTGGCTATGAAATGGAAATTGGCATGAGAATATTCTATTTCCTGCTGATTAGAAATAGCTACCATTTGTTGAGTGCTTACTATGGACCAGTCACTGTGCCACGGACTTAGCGTCATCATCTTATAGTATTTATTTCTCATAAGAGCTACTTAAGGAAGATGCCAGGCTTTCCCAATTTATAAATGAAGGAATTGAGGCACAGAGAAATCTAAACTCCCTGTTGCAAATCAGGCAGCTGGTAAGCAATAGAGTGGTTCTTCTGGCTCAAAGGCCAGGCACTTAATCACTGTACTCCATGGCCTCTTCAGAGCTCCATGGCCATAACGTTGGGCAGGAGGAGAAGCTGCTACTTCTTCCTTTCTCCCGAGGGATCTATGGTCCTGGTAAAGGCTTATGCTGATAGGAAAAAAGTTCTTCCTTCAACGAATGAATTTTCTATTAACTTTCACAACAGTAGAGCACAGTAGTTATAAATGCGGTCTATCAGTTCTATAACCTTGGGAAAAGTAACTCTCTGGGCCTCCCCTTCTGTATCGGTAAAATAGGGAGGATGAGAAAATTACTTACTTCATAGGTTGTTGTGATTATTAAAAGATTCAATGCATAAATACCTTAGGACAGTACCTGGCACACAGAAAGCACTCGATAGATTTAGTCATTATTATTTTTTATAATCATTAAACCATGCTTATTGCTTATCAAGGATAAAGATCCTATTTATCTGATTTGGAATTACTGAGGCTCCAATTTAAAGTTGAAATTATTCCTCACTCAATACCATTACCTTTTTCCTTTAGTTAGAAGAAGACTACATGATCCCAGGACTTTGTGTCTGTGGACAACCCTTCTCAAATATATCCTTACTCTTTCAAACATTTCTTGAGGCTTCTTTCTGTACCAAAACCCAGATCAGACCCTCTAAGTCATCCATACATTGCAATGGGATTTATAAGCACCACATATCATAACCCTCTTATACTCATTGTAAATCCCAAATTAACTCCCATCACACTCATCCCACCTTCAGCATTCCACACCCTCTTCCTGACCCACTCACCATCACTCTCTACCGCATTTGCTTTCTTGTGTAAGTCAAGCTCCCACCTACTAACTTGGGCACAATTATGCGTTACTCATCTTTGTTCTTGTCCCATTACTCTGTTTTTATCACCCCCAAAATATATCTAGTAGGCGGTATTTATTCAGGAGCCATTTTTTTTAATCAGTATGTGGTACCAAATCAGGGGTCCCCAAGACCATCCCAGGTTCACTGATTTGCTAGAAAGACTCACAAGACTCAGCATACAGACATTAGCAAAAGGATACAAAGCAAAATCTGCAAAGGGAAAAGACATGGAGAAATCAAGTGTAGGTTTCCAAGAGTTCTCTCCCAGTAAAGTCACACAAGATGCACTTAATGTCTCCAGCTACTAACTGTGACAACATGTGTTAGGTATTGTCTACCACGGAAACTCAACACCAAAGGTTGTAGGGGATACTGGTCATGTAGGCATGCATAGTATGTACCAACTTTCCAGACTCCCTGAAAGAAAGCAGGAATTCAGCATAAACCGTATTGTTTGCACAGACCAAGCACAGTGAGCCAGCTTTATCATTTAATGAAAGTTTCACATTAACATAGGGAACTGTTTACTAGTCAAGTTCCAGATGCCAGACAAAGGCCAGTCTTGCAAACAGGCCTTTCCAAGAATAGCAATCTCAGGCCTGTTTGTGTTAACCCTTTTCTTCACAGGTACTCTGAAACATGAAATCTAATATGTTACATCTTCCAGCTTCTCGGAGTTGTCTTTTTCATCTGTAGTCAATAACAATGTGATGAGCTCACAAGTAATTTGGTACAAATAATCATTAAAATACCAAAATGTGCTTATATAAATTGGTGAGAATTCAAGGCCATTCCTAGAATAATGCTACTTTGCTTGATTTATGTTAAGATTTCTTTTATGAAAAAGAAAACAGTTAGATTTGTCCTGGGATTTGCACACGGTAGGTTTATCACACTTCTTTTTTGCTGCAGAAACGGAACATTGAGAAAGTTTGATCTAGTCAAGCTCTGCAATCAAAATATTTGGAAACAAGGAAATCCATTCTTCATTCTCAAGAGACAGTCATCTAATAAGGGATGGCTAGGTGGCTACAGAGAGGCTGCCTGTGGGTCTTAAGGTAGTCTCCAATCTCTGTGTCTTCTCTTAATATTTGTATTACAGAGACCAACTGATTTGTTTGTTGCCTTCTTTCACAGTCTTTTGTCAATGGCTTTCAAGACCTTTTTCAAGTGACATGGTGAAATGCTTCTTCCTGCTCTGAAATTAGTGGAAAGAAACTGTTACTTTACTTCTACCATCCATTTGAAGCCCATGCAATTAAAATGAAGATATCTTTAATGACATCCACTCTTCTGTATACCTGGGTCACATAGCAACTACCAAATACGTTTATATATATATACATATAATGGTGAAATCCAATATGTCTAAGTATTTTCTCATCCATTTAGTAGCCCAGAGGCCTTTTTGGAACTCTTAATTTAGAATCCTATATCCTACCTTTCAAAGAAGCACCCCATTTTCTCAGAGGTCACCTTGATCTTGTGATTCCTTGATTTTCCTCCTCACCAATCAAAATCATGCACAGTATCTTATTTTCCTATACTTCACATCTCTGACTCCTAGGTTTCCAGCTACGCCAAGATCATATTGTAGATAGTACAATACAGCTTGAAACTATATATAGTTGTTTGGATGAAAAGAAATTACTTAACGTTCAGATTAACTCCAGACAGAGAAGGCCAAGGAAAATGGCACTTCTTCCCACAAATTAAAAGGAAAAAGAAGGCTAATTCTTAAGTCTTGAATGAATAATAAAGAAGAGAGACAGAAAGCCTAGAGAAAAGAAAGTAAGAAGGAAAGCAAGTGGGAATAGGAAAACAGAAAAGAAACTCATCTGGGCTTTAGGCAAGAGGCTCTCAGATTGCAAGATAAGCCAAATTGTCAAGAACCAGTTAAAAAGAACTACATCAACCTCTATCTTTAGTAGTTGCTGCCACTCTTTTATTGGGTTCCATAGCACTTTGTTTCTGCAACTATTTACATATAGTCACTATAAAAACAACATATTACAAGTCTGTCTCTTATGCACTCAATGAAGAAGGGACTTGGTCCTACTAATTTCGGGTCACTACCACAGAACCTACAAAGAGGAAGAAACACCTAAAGCTCTCGATAAACTTTTTTTTGAGATGACAGAATGAGTGAATGAATAAATAAATAAGTAAACAAACAAACAAACACATGAACTATGTGGATGAATGGAGAAAGTTAATACTGCTTTAAAAAAAGAAATGACCTGAATGGAGCTGTCAATGTGACACCAATTATCTACTCTGAAGAACACAGTAGTTGCAAAACTGTTGTCAGATCCCTTGTTAACAGATAAACTCCTCTGGTTTTCTACCACCTCTGCTAAACCCCTCTTTGCCTCAGCCTCAAGTGTTTCTTTCATTTAGTTCCATTAGAAATGTTTTCACTTGGTCCTTTTTTAACTCTGACTCTGAATCTATGCAGTGCTGTTGCTGAGTGTGTGTGTGTGTGTGTGTGTGTGTGTGTGTGTGTAAAAGCATGAATAAATGTGTGTAGGCGTGAATGTGTGCACATGTATTTTAAAGTCTCATTTTATTTCTGGATTACTAGTGCTAGTCATGCTAATCATAAAAAATACAGTTATTTTTAAGCTCTAACTCTCAAAGAAAGCACCTCCTAAAAATGCATTCTAACCAGTATCTAGAGGTCTACTCAAATCTACTCTCAACAACTATGCATCTTTGTGCAGATGACTTTAATTCATGAGACAAACATCTACCTTCTGCCCCTTATCTGAGTGAAAGTCATATTTAATATTATTTCTCTCTGAGTTTCAATTACAAGTGAATCAGTGTTAATTCAAAGTACTGAAAAAATAAGTAAAGCAGCTGGGCTTGCAATAAATCACCTTTTAAACATGTAGAAACTGTTTAGGCCAAACAAGCAGACAAGCACAGCTGCCATTATTGTGATATTCTATTCTATGCCAACAAGACTGATCTGAGACATCATCTCATAATGAACAGCACATCTCAATTCACTGAATTCTGAAAGATCTACTAACGTAGGCAAAAATGACTTCAAATCAGAAGAAAGTTGTAATTCTGGAAAAGAAAAAAAAAAGGCAAATGTTTGAAGTTTCTCTGGCTTACTTAGTTCATTTAGCTCACACTACCATCTTTAATTAAAATAATAGACACAAGAGAACCTAATCTTATCATGACTTTTATCAGTCATTAGCATGGTACAGGTAACAAATCTGCAAAGACAGGCAACCTAGGACAGCTTCAGTGGGCATTATTTCTGCAACCAACACCCACAAAGATGTTCTCAGCTTTAGACTAAGACCTTGAGATTTGACCTCACATCACATTCCTCACCTGTAAACAGGATCCACCCCAGTGGATCACTGCCACCATCTAATGGCAAATGGCTCCATCCAAGTCATACAAGGACTTCTACCAGACATTGATGGGAGGTAAAGCCCAACAGCAAAGGGAGAGAATGGAGGGACATGTCTGTTGTATCCCATTCCCTCTTCTATTTCAATCAACTTCAAGGCTATTGTGAAATTGGTGTTTCCTAACATGCACTTCTATCTATATGCTTAAGGTAACATTGTTTTTTCTTTAGACAGAAGGAATTATGAAACTAGAATAAACATATGGGATTGATGGAGTTCAGGTCAAGCTATCCCAAAATACGGCACATTGGCATTTGAGAAAACAGCAGAAGCTGAAAGGTTACTCTTACTCTTATCCTTTCCTCATTCTTTCTCTCCTAAAACAGGCCATGAAGCCGGGCTCGGTGGCTCAGCCTGTAATCCCAGCGCTTTGGAAGGCCAAGGTGAGTGGATTGCCTGAGCCTGCGGGTACGAGATCCGCCTGGGCAACTTGGTGAGACCTCATCTCTACAATAAATCAAAAATTAGCCAGGCGTGGCCCGCACCTGTAGTTCCGGCTGTTTGGAAGGCTGAGGCGGAAGGATCGCCGGAGCCCAGCAGGTCGAGGCTGCAGTGGCCGGGAGCAGCCACTGCACTCCAATCTGAGTGACAGAGTGAGACTCCAACTCAAAAAAATAAATAAATAAATAGATAGATAAATAAAACAGGCCATGCAACTCAGCAGACCTTTCCCTGAAGCAGGTCATAAGACCCTCAAGTCAGACGAAAAAAAAAATCCTTATGTCTGAAGACACAGGGACACAGAGAAGAATTTTAACAAACAAGACTTGCTAAGTTCCCCACAGTTTATTACCATTAGATTATACTCCCTTTGTCCAATCATACCACAACCATCCACTTTTTTCATCAAACTTAACATAAAAATACATAGGCTTCCTTGTCCCTTTGAGTCTTCGTTTCTGAAGGCTCTCATGTCATGTCAAACTTATATTAAATCAATTTGCGTAATTTTTCTCATTAAACTATCTTTTGTCAGCCATGAATCTAGTGATGGAAGAGGAAAGAAATCTTTTCACGCCTACAAGATGGAGGAGAGTGGGATTTCATCCCAAAATTATTAAGAAGCCATGAGTTAATGACTTTTGTGCCATATCCTGCCAACTCTGACGTGAACCTTTGTTTATAAAATAAGGCAGATTGCAGATAAAATTAGGAAAGTTGTACAAATTTGCATACGCTTGGCACATACAGAATACAATACACTAAATAATCAAAATATCAGTTCATTGTAGTATTTGATTTGAAATATAGTGCTTAAATTCTCATGATACATGGTACTTTATAAGATGTGAACCCTTTTAAAAATATGATATGGTTAGAGCAGAGATTCGTACAGTGGAAACTAAGACATTATTTATATCTGATTAATTAATATAGTTAATCAGGATAATTAAAACACACATGTTCTCTTTTCCTCAACAGTATTGACTCTTTCAGACTAAGAAACCACTATGTAAAGCCAGAGCAATAGGTCAACTTGTGACTCTAAGTATTGATATTAATGCTGCTTCTTAACTCACTCGAAGGACAGTCTTAAGCACAGAGGAAAACTGGCTCTTCAAGTAGCGTTTACAAATTACTGGTATGCTACTTTTAAAATAACCCTTTTTTTCCTCCCACATTAATGCAACTTCCACATTTTCCTTCCTGTGCATAGTCAGGCTCAAAGCCCTGAGTAAAACACCAGAGGACCCTAAAGGCCTCAGAGAGCTGCCAGCCACAGCTGAGGGTACCTTTTCCTGGGCTAAGAGCAATTGTGCAAAAAAGAAAAAAGAGATGGATGAGAAATTTCAAATAAATAGATGTTCTTTTATGAGTGTCTTTAGCCAGAAATAAGTCAAGCTCAAAACAACATTAAAGAAATATCAAGCAGATAGGCTTTGAAGGATAGCATCTTGCCAGAGAGGAGTTCTCTCTTAAATTTTTAATTTTGTTAAGAAACTATGTTGATTTTTAAAAAATTGGGAGTATTAATACTTACTATCTAAAAGTCAAGCTCTTCAAAATTGTTAACTGTATTTCCTACCCAGAGAACCCTGTTTGTTGCCGTGTAACCTAAAATCACTGCTCTATGACTCCCTAAGTCTTGGGTTGATTTGATTTATTGTTTCCTATTGCACTTTTCCAGTCCCAAGAACTCCATTTAATCCCACTACCCATAGCAGCCACAGCAAAACTCTCATATAGCTTCCATTTTTATTCCAGCTTGGATGAGTTCCTTTTAATACATAAATTTCCCAAGAACTGTGTTTGACTTCCTACATGCTCAACAATGAGGGACCTCTGACACTTACTGAGAGTCAGTAAACATCATCTCAGCATTCTAAAGAGATTAAGACATCAAACAATGCACTCATAATTTTAACCGCATCAAGTGATCGCAAGGGATAAACTTATTCAACTGAAAAACCCATGTGTACGTGTTCTCCTTTTTAGTACACAAAGATATGACACTATCCAAATCCTAGCAAAAACAGTGCTAATCCATATGTGAGAGCTCTATTTTTATCCTGAAAAAAGTAAATTTCTGAGCCTCAGTTTTCCCTACAGTTCATAACATGAGGACAAGAAGTCTGGAACATTCAGTCTTCCTTCTATGTGTTGTTTATACATTACAAAAATAAATAGGAGCTATCCAGGATTTCTGCTGAGTACTCTCAAAACCTCCTGATGATTAGTGGAAACTTACAACAAGACCAAAAACTATCACTCACCATCTCTAGTGCTGGGCATTTTTACTTGAATGCAGGAAGAAAGCCTGAAGCCTATAAAGGCATAATAGGCAAGGGTTCAGATCCCACATGTGATATTATATTTAATTACAACTTTGCAAAGATCATACAGGAAATTGACCACACTGTGGATAATGATAAGCCTGCAGAAAATCTCAAGAGTATATAAGATCTGAGTTACGATGATGTTCCATTTTGTAGAAGCTCAGGCTTAAAAATAGAAATTGGAAGGCTTACCAAGCTTTTGAAACAGACATAGAATAGAAAGAAAACATATATACACACACATATATTTATAAACACACACATATACACATATGTATTCATTCTATGTATAGGGTTCTATATGGACTTTGAGGGTACCTGTGAGGGTACCTTATATTATCAGTTTATAAGTAACTTTAAGCAATAAATCAAATCTTCCCCTTTACAAAGCAAGTTAAGAATCAGAAGAGAACAAAGAAGATATTCAGATTTTTTTTAGGTGTAATGTTCTTGAAGCACTAATAGCTCTGATTTTGTGAGAGGAAAAAACACCAATAATTTTATGAGTTGACTTTAAAAATTATATTCTAAGTCTATACTTAGGGAACTAAGTAAAATAGACAATAGTGAGCTTTCATAAAAACCATTGAAAGAGAAATTACGTGGCACTTATGTCTGTGTCATGTACTACTTTCATTTCATTCAAGCCATTTGAATTTAGGGGGAAATTTAATCTATATTTTGTGATTAATTTTCACATAAATGAACACTACGGTGTTGAATGTTTGATGTGTTTTCAGAACTTTGTAATAAGTTTTTATACTTCTTCCTTTAACCTCAAGAAGTGGCACCTTGCCAAGAGGAGAACTTATACATGATGTCTGTAACTACCGCTCACCTGCTAAGGAGTGAAAAGTTTGTGGGCTACTAGGGAAGGGAGGTTTGGAGGAATAATAATATAGCTATGGGTACACTTTGAAGTTGGCAGCACTTTGAGCTCATGGACTAATGGTGTTGAAAATCTAAATGCCTAAATAAAATTATTCTGGTAGGTTTCTATATGCTAAGGTGACCAAAGTATATAAAAGGAAATAGTTTACCCATGAGAAGTGACTGATCTCAGCTTTGTAAATTATTTCTTCTACTTGAAATTAATGATGCCTTTGTCCTTGGTCAGTTTTCATTTTATTCTTTTAAGTGAGACTTTCATCCCTGGAAGAACATGCCCACCCACCCTAAGAAAAGGTCTACCCACATTAATTTATCAAGGTACCTTAAGAATGAGAGAGCTCTTCCCTCCAAATGCAAGAAGCTTGGTAAGAAAAATGGTGGTCTAGGAGCCTTGCAGGAGCCTCAATGACCCACAATAATCACATAATCAGAGTTAAGTAATCAATTCCACTCTCCTCTTCTCCATAGACTAATAGTACCTGTTCCTGGCTGCAGTGGCCCATATTTTCGGAAGTAGGGGAAGTGAAAAGCAATAATCTCTAATCTCTGATGCTTACACAAATTGCTCTGACTTATTGGCGATGAGTCTGATCTATTTTGTATTTTGCATTGAAATATTCAACAGCACCTTGTGACATTAATGCTGAGGGTAAAGAAAGAAAGGGAGAAAAGAGGGCTTTTGATCAATGATAAAAACAAGATGATGTTGAAATAGAAGCACAAAAATAAAATTATACCAAATTTAATCATTGCAATTTGATATTTGAGCTAAACTTCAAGATTGAACACATGTATACCTCTAGGTATCTGTAGGGAATATATTCCAGAATCCCTGCAGATACCCAAATTTGTGGATGTTCAAGTCCTTGATACAAATGTTACTGTACTTGAATATAACCTATACGCATCCTTCTATATTCTTTAAATCATGTCTAGATCACTTATGATCCCTAACACAGCAAATTTCATGTAAACAGTTGCTATTGTGTATTTTTAATTGTATTATTTGTGTTGCTGTGTTGTCACTTTTATTTTTTTAAATACTTTACATATGCAATTGGTTGAATTTGCAGATGTGGAATCCACAGATAAAGACTACCTAGTATGCTCTGAAAGGATCCAAAATTTGATTAATAGCAAGTAAAATAGTACCCTATATTTTTAAACTAGATCCAAATGCTCCTTTAGATACTTTAGAAGTGCAAGAAAGGACCTCCTTGACTTAGTGAACGGGCAGAAGGAGGGAATGCTGACAGGAGAGCATGGGTGTGATGCCGAGGAGAAACACAGCAGTCCTCAGGAGCTCCTCATTCAGTAGTGTAATCCTGTTTAGAAAGTTGAGGACTTGCTTCAGGCTCAATAGGAAAGAATGAGTGAGAGTTGAGAGAGAGATACAGGCCTATCTTGAAGCTTTTGTGAGTTCAGTTCCAGACCACTGCAATAAAGTGAATATTGCAATTAAATGAGTCACACAAATTTTTGGTTTCCCAGTTCATATAAAAGTTAAGTTTAATTATACTGTAGTCTATTAAATGCACAATAACATAATGTTTAAAAAACGCAATGTACATACCTTAATTTTAAAAAGCTTTATTGCTAGAAACTGCTAACAATCATCTGAGCCCCGAGTCAAAAGCTTTTGCTGGTGGAGGCTCTTGCCACAATGTTGAAAGTTGCTGACTGATCATGGGGGTGATTGCTAAAGGCTGAGGTAGCTGTCGCAATTTCTTAAAATAAGACAACAGTTAAGTTTGCTACATCAATTGACTCTTCCTTTCACAAAGATTTCTCTGTAGTATGGACTACTGTTTGATGGTATTTTATCCACAGTAAAGCTCCTTTCAAAATTGGAATCAAATCTTCAAACCCTCTTACTGCTTTATCAAATAAATTTATGAAATATTCTAAATCCTTGGTTGTAATTTCAACAATGTTCACAGCGTCTTCACCAGAAGCAGTAGTAGGAACCACCTTCTCTGTTTATCCATAAGAAGCAACACCTCATATAGTCAAGTCTTATCATGAGATTGCAGCAATTCAGTCACATCTTGGGGTTCTACTTCTAATTTTAGTTCTCTTGCTATTTCTACCATATCTACAATGACTGTTTCCGCTAAAGTCTTGAACTCCTCAAAATCATCTATGAGGATTGCAATCAACTTCTTCAAAATTCCTGTTCATGTTGATATTTTAACCTCCCACAAATTATGAATGTTCTTAACGGAATCTAAAATGGTGAATCTCTTCATTTTCAATTCACTTTGCTCAAATTCATCAGCAGAATCATTGTATATGGCAGCTAAAGCCTTATGAAATATATTTCTTAAAAAAATAAGATGAGAGTCAGAATAACTCTTTGATCTATGGACTAAGAAATATTGAGTTAGCAGGCATGAAAACAACATTAATCTCCTTGTACATCTCTAGCAGAGCTCTTGGGTGACGATGTACATTGTCAATGAGCAGTAATATTTTGGAAGGAAGCTTACTTTCTAAGTAGTAGGTCTATACAGTAGGCTTAAAATATTCGGTAAACCATGCTTTAAATAGATATGCTGTCAAGAGGCTTTGCTGCTCCATTTATAGAGTACAGGCAGAGTGGATTCAGCATAATTCTTAGAGGCCCTAGGATTTTCAAACTGGTAATGAATATTGGCCTCAACATGAAGCCATCAGCTACATTAGCTGCTAACAAGAAAGTCCATCCTTTGAAGAGATAAAGCCAGGCATTGACTTCTCCTCTCTTGTTATGAAAGTCCTAGATGACATCTTCCAATATAAAGCTTTCCTATTTTTTTTTATTTTTTTTTATTTTAAAGATTTGGGGTACAATTCAGGATTAGGTATACAAGAGGTCACTGTACAGATAAAGTTTGGGCCTCTCTTTGGTTCCCACTTTGCCTGGTTTGAGATCAGGTACTTTTACTAATGTTATGTGCCACTCCCTCCCTCCCCTGGCAGTTTCCAGCTACTGCCAAACCGTTTCTTATAGTATTATAGTAAATGTTCAGGGTCTGCTTATGAGTGTGGACATGTGGTACTCAGTTCCTTGTTTCTATGTTAAGTCACTGAGTATTATAGACTCAGTCCATCCAAGTTGCTGCGAAGTCCATAATTTTGTTCTTCCTTATGGCTGAGTAATATTCCATTGTGTATATGCACCACATTTTTTAAAATCCAGTCCAGTTTCAATGGGCAGCACAGTTGGTTCCATGTTTTTGCTATTGAGAATAATGCTTTAATAAACATGCATGTGCAGGTATCTCTCTTGTAGAGTGATTTAAGTTCCTCCAGGTATATTTCCAGAAGGGAAACTGCCAGATCATATGGAAGAAAGGTCAATTTCTAGTTCTTTTAGGAATTGCCATACTGTTTTCCATTGAGGGTGAATAAGTTTGCATTCCCACCAACAATGTAGAGGCTGTTTTATCAACATTAGAAATCTGCTGCTTAGTGTAGCCACTTGTACTGATTGCCTTAGCTAGATCTTCTGGGTAACTTGCTGCAGCTTCTACGTCAGCACTTGCTCTTCACCTTGCACTTTCATGCTATGGAGACAGTCTCTTTCCTCATGAACCAACCTCTGCTAGCTTCAATGTTTTCTTCTTCTTCTCTCTTAACCTTCACAGAATTAAAGAGAGTCAAAGTCATGCTCTGGATTAGGCTTTCGTTTAACAGAATGTTGTGGCTGGTCTGCTCTTTTATCCAGAACACTAAAGCTTTTCCCCTCAAAAACTTTTCTTTTGGATTCATAATTTGGTTAACCATTAGGAATAAGAGGCCTATTATGGCTTTTGACATGCCTTCCTCACAGAGTTTAAAATGCATTGCTTTATATTTAAAATGACAGACATGTGATTCTTCCTTTCACCGTAATTAGAAGCCATCACAGGGTTATTATTTGGCCTAATTTCAATATTGTTGTGTCTCAAGGAATAGGGAGGCCCAAAGAGATGGAGAGATGGGGAAATGACTGGTCAGTAAAACACAACACTATGATTAAGTTTGCTGTCTTATATGGGCATGGTTCATGGCACCCCAAAACAATTACAATAGTAATATCAAAAATCACTAATCACCATAACAGATAAAATAATAGTAAAAAACGCAATTACCTATGAAGTGCAATAAAATGCAGTATGCCTACAGTTGAGTGGAAGAATTTCTTTTTTTTTTTTCATTTTATATATATATATATTTTTTCCTCTCTTAATTTTTTTGTTTTAAAGATGTGGGGTACAATTCAGGGTTAGGTACACAAATGTTCATTATGCAGGTACCCTTATTGATGAGGTGGACCTCCCTCCCCCAGCAGATTCCCACTAGTGCCAATCCTGCCTCCCCAGCAGTTTCCTGCTACTGCCAGTCCTTTTCTTATAGTATTACAATAATTGTTCAAGGTCCACTTATAAGTGAGAACATGTGATACTCAGTTCTTTGTTTCTGTGATACATCACTCAGTATTATAGACTGTAAGTCCATCCAAGTTGCTATGAAGTTCATTATTTTGTCCTTCTTTATAGCTGTATAATATTCCATCGTGTATATGTACCACATTTTTTTAATCCAGTCCTCTTTCCATAGGCAGCACGTTGGTTCCATGTTTTTGCTATTGTAAATAATGTTGCAATAAACATGTGTGTGCAGATATCTTTTTCATAGAATGATTTGAGTTCCTCCGGGTATATTCTCAGTAGGGGGATAGTGGGGTTGTATGGAATGTCATTTTTTAGATCTTTTAGGAATCGCCAAACTGTTATCCATAGATGCTGATCTAGTTTACATTCCCACCAACAGTGTAAAAGTGTTACCTTTTCACTACATCCTCTCTAGCATCTGTTGTTTTTTGAGTTATTGATGATGGCCATCCTGACAGAAGTTAGGTTGTATCTCAGTGTGGTTCTAATTTGCATTTCTTTGATTACTAGTGAGGCTGAGCATCTTTTCATGTATCTGTTGGCTGCTCGTAGGTCTTCTTTTGAGAATTATCTATTCATGTCTTTTGCCCACTTTTTAATAGGGCAGTTTTCGTTTTTGTTTTTTTCTTTTCGGCATGTTTGAGTTCCTTGTAGATCCTAGATGCTAGGCCTTTGTCAGATATACAGTAGACAAATATTTTTCCCAGTCTGTGGATTGTCTCCCTGCTCTCTCAATGGTTTCTTTAGCTTTGCAGAAGCTTGTCAGTTTGGATGAGGTCCCACTTGTCTATCTTATCTCTTATGGCATGGACACTTGAGGTTTTGATCAGAAATTGATTGCCAGTTCCAATTTCCATAAGGGTGTCTCCTGTGTTTTCTTAGGTTCTTGTAGTTTGAGGTTTTACATTTAGCTCTTTGACTCATTTAGAGTTGATTTTTGTATATGGTGCTAGGTAGGAGTCTTGTTTTAATCTTCTGCATGTGGTCAGCCAGTTATCCCAGCACTGTTTACTGAATAGGTTCTCTTCTTTCCAGTGATTGGTGCTGGAGGCTTTGTCGAAGATGAGTTGGTTGAGAAATTGAGGTTATGCTTCTGTAATCTCTATCCTGTTCCATTGGTCCATATGTCTGTTCTTGTACCAATACCAGCCTGTTTTGTTTATTGTAACTTTATAATAAAGCTTAAAGTGTGGGAGTGTGATGCCTCCCACTACATTTTGGGGTTTTTTTTTGCTGAGGATTGTTTTGGCTATTCATGGTCATTTGTGTTTCCATATGAATTCCTGTATTGCCATTTCCAGGTCTGAAAAGAATGTTGCTGGTAATTTAATAGGTATTGTGATAAATCTGTAGATTGCCTATAGGACTTCCAGTACTATGCTGAACAGAAGAGGTGAGAGTCGGCATCCTTGTCTTATTCTGGTTTTCAGGGAAAATGATTCCAATTTCTCTCTGTTTAGCATGTTGTTTCTTGTAGATGGCTCTTACTATTTTGAGGTATGTTCCATCTATGTCTAGATGCTCGAGGATTTCTATCAGGAAGGGCTGCTGAATTTTAACAAAAACTTTTTCTATGTCTAATAATATAATAATGTGGTTTTTGTCTTTACATCTGTTGATATATTTAATTATGTTTATGATCTTGTGGATGTTGAACCAGCCCTGCATTGGGGATGAAGCCTACTTGGTCATGATGAATGATTTTTGACATGTGTTATTGGATCCAGTTTGCTAGAATCGTGTTGAGAATTTAAACATCTGTGGTCACCAAGGATATTGGCCTGTAGTTCTCTTTCTTTGTTGGATGCTTATCCAATTTGGGTATCAGTGGGATGTTAGTTTCATAAAATAATTTGAGGAGAGTTCCATCTTTCTTGATTGCCTGGAATACTTTCAATAGGATCGGTATTAGCTCCTCTTGTATGTTTTGTAGAATTCTGCTGGAAAGCCATCCAGTCCAGGACTTTTTTATGTAGGTAGTTTTCTTATGATATAGTCAATTTCCTGGGTAGTTATTGGTCTACTTAAGACCTCAATTTCTTCTTATTTCAACCTGGAGAGGTTGTGTAATATAAGAAAGTCCTCCATTTCATTTAGGTTTTTTAGGTGTTTTTTCCATAAGGTGTACTTAGTAATCTCTGATAATCTTTTGTACTTCTTTGGGGTCAATTGTGACTTCATCTTTTGCATTTCTGATTGTATTTATTTGGGCTTTTTCTCTCTTTTTCCTGGTCAGTCTAGCTAGGGGTTCATCAATTTGTATATCCTTTCAAGAAACCAGTTTTTGGTTTCCTTTGATGTTTTGTGTTATATTTTTGTCTTCTATGTCCTGAATTTGGGCTTTTATTTTGGTGATCCGGATTCTTCTGCTGAAGTTAGGGTTTTGGTGGTCTTGCTTTTCCAGCTTCCTTAGGTGATTTGTTAGGTTGTTAACTTGTGATCTTTCCATTTTCTTCATGTGTGTTTGTACAAATATGAATTCCCCTCTTAGTACTGCCTTCATGGCATCCCAGAGGTTTTGGTAAGATGTTTCTTCATTTTCATTTGTTTTCAGATATCTTTCTATCTCTGTTTTGATTTCCACGTTAACCCCGGAGTTGTTTAGCATCATGCTATTTAGTTTCCACGTGTTAGTGGCTTTTGGGGAAACTTTCTTGGTGTTGATATTTATTTTTATTCCACTGTGGTCTGAGAAGGTGCATGGCAGAATTTCAATCTTATGGAATTTTTTTATTCTTGATTTATGGATAAGGATGTGTGTTATCTTAGAGTAAGTTCCATGTGGTAATGAGTAGTATATTCTCATGGTTGTTAAGTGGAGTGTTCTATAGGTATTAATTAAGTCCATTTGGTCAAATATCATGTTGAGATTCCAGATCTCCTTGTTAACTATTTGTCTTGATGATCTGTCCAGGGTTGTTAGTGGGGCATTTAAGTTCACAGCTGTGATAGTGTTGGAGTCAATATCTCTTTTTAGTTTACCTAGAATCGGCTTTATGAAAGTTGGTGCTCCTATGTTGGGTGCATATATGTTTAAGATAGATATTTCTTGTTGATGGATTGAACCTTTTATCATTATGCAGTGGTCTTCCTATTTTTTAATTTTGATAGCTTAAAGGATATTTTTCTGATATTAATATCATGACTCCTGCTTTCTTTTGTGTTCCATTTTTCCTCTCCTCTGGGTTTAATACTTTCTTAAATGTTTCTTATAGAGCTAGTCCAGAGGTAGCATAAACTCTTAGGGACTGAATGTCTGGGAAAGATTTTAATTCTCCATCACTAATGAAACTTAGCTTTGCTGGATAGGTAATTCTTGGTAGGAATTGTTTATCCTTGAGAACTTGATTGGGCTCCAAGCTCTCTTAACCTGAAGTGTTTCTGTAGGTAAGTCTGTTGCTATTCTAACTGGTCTTTCTTGGTAGGTAGTCTGACCTTTCTCTCTTGCTGCCTTTAGGATTTTTTCTCTTTTTTTTTGAGTTGGAGTCTCACTCTGTCACCCAGACTGGAGTGCAGTGGCATGCTCCCGGCCACCGCAGCCTCGACCTGCTGGGCTCCAGTGATCCTTCTGCCTCAGCCTTCCAAGTAGCTGGAACTACAGGCATGCACTACCACATCTGGCTAATTTATTTATTGTAGAGATGAGGTCTTGCCAAGTTGCCCAGGCGGGTCTTGAACCCACGGGCTCAGGCAATCCACTCACCTCAGCCTCCCAAAGCACTGGGATTACAGGCTGAGCCACCGAGGCCAGCCAGATTTTTTTCTTTTATACCTACTTTGTATAGGAGAATTACTATGTATCTAGGAGTTGGTCTTCTCATTTTTTGTCTTGCAGGGGTTCTCTGAATCTCTTGTGTTTGAATGGTTGTGTCACTGATTAGATGATAGAAGCTTTGTTGGATAATTTTGTGAAATGTTTGTTTCAGGGTGGTTCTGTCTCTCTATCTGCCTCAAAGATTCCAATTAATCTTAGGTTCAGTCTCTTAAAATAATCTCTCATCTCTTGAAGATTTTGTGCTGTCTTTTTAAGCTTCTTTTCTATGTTAACAGTTTGGGTTAGTTCTATATTTTGGTCCTCAAGCTGTGAGATTTTTTCTTCTGCTTGGTATTCTGTTTTCCATGCTTATCAGTTTGCTATTTATTTTATTCACTGTATTTTTTATTGTTGTTATTTCAGTTATCAACTCCTTCATTCTTTCCTCTTATCTCTCCCCATTTCTATTTATTCTCTCTATTAATATCTTGATACCTGGGTGTGTGGTTTGAGGCCAGTCGTCCTGGGGACTCTTTGTTTGAGTTCTAAAGTCTGTTTTCTCAGTGACTGACCTTCTAGGAGTCTGTGTGAGACTCATATTCTTTTTTTTTTTCTTTTGAATTGGAGTCTCACTCTGTCACTCTGTCAGCCAGACTGGAGTGCAGTGGCACACTCCCGGCCACCACAGCCTTGACCTGATGGGCTCCGGTGATCCTTCCGCCTCAGCCTTCCAAGTAGCTGGAACTACAGGCACGCACTACCATGCCCAGCTAATTTTTTTTTATTTACTTTAGAGATGAGGTCTCCCCAAGTTGCCCAGGCAGGTCTCGAACCGTGGGCTCATGTAATTCACTCACCCTGGCCTCCCAAAGAGCAGATTACAGGCTGAGCCACCGAGCCTGGCCGAGACTCATATTCTTCCTTTGATTTTTCTTCATTTGTGTAGGTTTTTCTCACCACCACCACCCCCTTTTTTTAATCTCTTCTTTAATTCTGTTGTTCAGTGATGGGGGATAGCATTTATTTCTGTTTGTTCAATCTCCTATTCTTCCTTATGAAGCTCCTCTGTTTTTGTTCAATTCTGAAGCTGGACTGGGGGTGGGGACCTCTGCTTTTTCCAGTTTTGAGATTTAATTAAGGGGGGAGCTGTGATTCAGAAGCTATCTGCAGATCCCAGTATATGCTGACAGGTGTGTGGTCCCCCGTAGAACCCACTTCCTGCTGCCTTAAAATCTGTTCATGTAGTCAGGGTGTCTGTTTGCCCCCAAAAGCAAAATGAGAAAAGAAAAGGGAAATGAATGCAAAAAGGAAGGAGGAAGATGAAATGAAGCTGGAGATAGAGAAGAAGAAGAAGAAAAACAGACAGGTGTACCAATGAATGAATAAATAGATAAACAAGCAAAGAGAAAAAACAAAAAAGACAAAAACATACAGACAATCATACAAACAAACAAAAACACCTGTTGGCATATTCTCCCTCAAAAATACCCATACACAAACAGAAAATCCTTAAAAAAAAAAATTAAAATAACAGAAACAATGCAAGTACAAAAATATAAACAAGAACAGAAAGAAAAAGAGAAGAAAACAAAGTAAAAACTAAAACAAAAAAAAACCAAGAAAAAAAAATACTCTCTGTGGCAGCTGTGGCAGTTTTTGTAACTCCAGATTTCTTTCAGCTGCCAGCTTGCCTTAGGGAGTGGCTCTGTTCTCCAGCCCCTCCCCTCTACTCTCACACAGGCTTATAGGGTTGCTCTCAGAGTGGGTCAGATGCCCCATGGACTACTGTGGGCAGAGGATGGATCAGCCCCAGACTCACTCTACTCACTGCTGCTGCTGTCAAGTCTCCCACTCAGATCTGATGTGTCTATACCTGTTCCAGCATGGGGGAGGGGCATCTATCTCTCCAAGTCTGATGAGAGGATAGCCTTGGGGTCCCAAGATGGAGGCTGGGCAGAGCTGGGCGGGGCAATGCCAGTCTGTGCCCAGTTTGGGACTAAGAAGATGGTGCCCGTCTGCATCTGGTCACCAGAGTTGGAGCTTTATTCCAGATTTCCATGAGCTGCCTTCTCCATGGTTCCTCCTGCTTGTGCTGGGTCTGCTGTTGCAGGTGATGGTGTGGGCTGGGTGCCAGGTGGTGAAGGGCATCTGTTCTCTGCTGTCTTCTCTCAAGAGAGCCACAAGAATGGCAGACAATCCTACATGCCTGCGCCTCCAGTCTCAGGATGGTGATGGGTTGCAGTCACCTCCAGAGAAGAGCCCCAGGTGCATGAACTCAAGTCTCCCCTCAGACGAATGTTCACTCACCCATCAGCACACACTAACTCACTGAGAGTCTTTAAGGACACTCGCTTTTGCAAGACTCTCACAGTCCGACCTGTTCCATTGCCATTTTGCCTGAAAGTCCACAAGGTGTTCTTTAGGCGTGGGAAGATGCCACCCTGCATGTGGGTGCCTGGTGGGGCCACAGCCTCTTTCCTGTGGGCCTGTCATGGGCCTCAGCCTGCCCAGGCAAGGCTGCAGAGTGAAGCCCCAAATGGCCCATCTGGGCTCATGGTGCTGCAAGGCGGCCAGCCCATGGGCCCTACTGTCCCTGGTGACGCTGTTGTCCGTCGTCACCCACTTCCACCAGCTGTGGTAGTTTCTTAACAATAAGATGCAACTTAGAAATTTGAAACCACTAAAATGAATTTTTAATGCTCTTTTATATAAATATCCATTGGTCTGTTTTGTGCTTTCAATGGATCTTTTATCCATTATTAATAGATTCTGGGAGTAACGTATTGGTCAATTGGAAAATATTTGATTCCTGAACTCAGGGATCTAACTACAGATATTCCAAATGTTTAACATTGTATTATACATTATCAATAAACTCATATTTGTTAATATCACCACAGATCTCACAGGAAAGTCTTTAAGTATTTGGAAGCTATCAAGCTCATAGTGACAGATTCAAGTTTTTTTAAATTCTAATTTTGTGTGAAAGCTTGACTTTTATCATTGACAACAAATACAATCAGTTTTTCTTGAAGTGATAGCCTTATTTCATTCATTTTCAATAAAATTTTTGCAAAATGTTCAAATCTAAATGATCCTAGTTTGTCTGTCAGTTGTGCTTTTAAATAAAAATAGCATTTGATGAAGAAAGTGGCTAGTTCAAATCACAACTCAAAGAATCACACGTATTTTTCTTTAAGACACCATATGTCATTTGAAGTGAAGTGCTTATGTGTATTTCCCATTTTTTCACACAGAATATTTACCCAAGTGTCTAGATGTAATATAATTAATCATTTAGACTGCTAGAGATGGTCTTAAGTGAAACTAGAAAATTTTTATACTATGAGTGCAGGGTAGTGAATTTCAACTAAGGAGCCAACAGTTTTAGCCACTGTATCTTTAATATCATTAGTGCAAATATCAAAGTAAGATGTTAATACTACTAGAAAAATGGTTTTGGCCCCTTCAAGTGTTCTGGGAATCTCCAGGGGTCTGGAAACCACACATTGAGAATCACTAGTTTATGTGAAGGCTTAGAATGGATAACCTTAAGAGTGAAATGTGAAAGGTGCCATATTATAAAATATAACAGATGTTCATTTGACCCTTTGATTTTTTTAAAAATAATTTGCAAGCAAGAGTAATTTGATTCTTCCTCTCAAATATATATCTCTTCTATTGCTATAGTGTCTAAGTGTATTAGCAAGCATACCACAGCCACTGCAAATCATAATGTTGTTAAGATGCTTTCTTGTCAAGCTACTTATTACTGGAAATTCCTCAAGTGTTTCACCATTAATCTTTATACTACATGTTAGTTTGAAATGCCTATTTCAATAAATTCATCTATTACCATTTTGATTACAACCTTTTTGAGACTGAATGTTGAATTGTATTAAATGCATTTTGAACACCTAAGAAACGGATATGATGTTTGTTCTCATTTGAACTGCAATATATTTTACTATATGTAAAATTATAGTAAACATTTTATAATATTGAACCTGACTTGTATTTCTAGAATGAACCCTAGAAAATGTACATATTGCATTGACTCACTGGCATCTCTTCTTTTGAGAAGCTATCTCTTGTCCATTCCATGTTATTTTAATGGAGCACTCAATTGTTGGCTATAAAGGACACAAAGAAAACATTCAGAAAATAAAGTGAATTGACTCAGAGGTGGACATACAACACAAAAAAGCTCTTTCCAGGGATGGCTATAAAAGTGCTGGAGAAAAGAAGGTCTCTTGCAACTGGCAATGCTGAATTTGGAGAATATGAACCACAGGTTGCTAACTACCAACTCCCCTTCCACACAGAGGGAGGTGTAGTCAACATATGGAGGGAAGCAGAGCTGAGAAATAAAAGAATGAGCCTGTGGATACTTTTATGTCTAAAGTCTCATTCATGCCTGGCCCTCCTGGGTCCACAAATCAACATAGTCTCTTAAAGAATTTCAGTTGAGTTCTTCACATGGCAATCACAGTTTCAATACACCCTACTTCACCAGGGTTAACATTTTTCCTTAAGTTCTCTTGAAATTCTCATATTTAGAGTTGCTTTATCAATATTCATATGAAAGAGTAATCTATTTTATGTGTTAATTGGTAGGTGGGTGGGTATTAATTTTATCAAAGGAATCTGGCTTTGTTAAAAATTTAGAAAGGGGCTGGGCTCAGTGGCTCAGTCTATAATCCCAGCACTTTCCTGCACTTTGGGAGGCCTAGGCAAAGTGGACTGCCTGACCCTGCGGGTTCGAGATCAATCCAGGCAACTTGGCGAGACCTCATCTCTACAATAAAACAAACAAAAAAATTAGCCAGGCGTGGTAGCAAGCATCTGTATTCTGGCTACCTGGAAGGCTGAGGGGGAAGGATCACCTGAGCCCAGCAGGTTGAGGCTACAGTGGCCATGAGCGTGCCACTGCACTCCAGCCTGGATGACAGAGTGAGACTCTGACTCAAAAAAAAAAGAGAAAAAAACAAAACAAAACCAGACAAAATAATACCAGACCAGTAGAAATAACATAGGCATTAACTGTTGCTTAAAGAGTTTAAAGAATTTTATGTGAAACTATATGAGCTCAAATCTTTTTTTTTTTTTTCTTTTTAAGAGACAGTGTCTGGCAACCCTCTTGGGTCCCCTTGCACTATGGCAGCTTTCCTGTCCTCTCAATAAATCCTGCTTTAAAAAAAAAAGAGAGAGAGACAGAGTCTTGCTCTGTTGCCCAGACTAGAGTGTAATGGTGCAATTGCATAGCTCACTGGAGCTTTGAACTCCCGGCCTCCAGTAATCCTCCTGCTTTGGAATCCCAGTGCTGGGATTACAGGCATGAACCACCATGCCCATGCTGGCTCAAATCTTTTATAGAGATTTTTTAAATATTTTTTTAATGATTATTTATTCAGTCAGGTTTTTTTAACTTTTCTTGAATTGCTTTTGATCATTTATATTTTCCTAGAAAACAATTTTTCATTAGCCTACTCATTTATATATTTTTGATATTCTATCTGTAAATATTCCTTCTTTCTCATTTCTACTTATATATTTGTGTTTTTTCTCTATTTTTCATGGCAACTTGGCAAGACCTCATGGTTAGATAAGTTAGTGACATTTAATATTCCTGTTTTTTATTATTTATTGCTTTCTTATTACAAAATATTGGATATATTTAATATTATTTGGTGTCATTAATAATTCTGCTATTTTCTCTTCTAATTCATTAATTCTTGCATTTATAGTTATTAATTTCTTCCTCCTGCTTTGCTAAGTTTAATTTGTTATTCTCGTTCAATTTCTATGAGATGCATGGTTAATCCTTTCATCAACATTTAACTCCCTCTCCTGAAAATCATCTCTCGTTAACTTTTCAGAGCCCCCTTAACCATGACTTGGTTCCACCAATATTCCACTAATTCTTTTTTTTTTTTTCAGCATTCAGCTGTTTATTGAACACATTATAAAAGGTTTTACTCGAACCTTCCAAGTCCATGTCATCACTAGACGCCTCAGATGCTTTCTTCATTGCTTCCACTTTCTTCTCCTAGGCTGGGAAAGCAGCAGAGACCGGGCGGGACCCCCGGCTGGGGCGGCCCCAGCTGCAGGTGCGGGCCTGCTAGCCCCCACAAAGCAGATGAGGCTCTAGATGTGGACATTGGCCAGGGCCTGTGCCAACAAGCCAGGCCAGAAAGGCTCCAGAGTCACACCGGCGTCCTTAATGAGGGTGTTGATCTTATCCTCCATGACGGTCACTTCGTCATAGTGCAGGATGAGGGTCAGTAGATGCAGGCGAATTTGGACATGAAGGCCACAGCACCACGAGTGCAGGATGGAACTGCTGGACGCGGTTCTAGTCCCCGGATGAAGTGAGGTCCTCACCCCAACGCGGCCTCAGCTCCCTCGGAAGGACCGAGCACCTTGGCGGCAGTTGGGCATAGGGGGTTCACTAATTCTTTTCCAACTTTTTCCTTTAATACAGAACATCAGTTCTTTCAACTGGAATAGGACGTACTTTCCTCACTATTTTTCCCTGTGGTTATGCAGAAAGAACATTTTCTAATGCTTTTCAGAAAGCCACTCAGTCAAGCAAAAACCTCAGCAAAAACTAAATGGATCAAATAAGCCACCTTGGTTACAAACTCTGCACAATCAGGAAAATAGCTCCGAGAGATATACAAATAATTTTATCAAAGCAGAAGCCAACTTGAGAAGAAAGAGAAAAAGCTAAGGCTCGCTAAAATAGCTCACATCACTTCACTCTGGGCACTGGGTTTAATCCTATGCAGTTTATTGAATTAAACTTCCATTAAGCACCTGTAGCACTGAAATTGCCAAAATACTTGAACCGGTTAATGAAAAAAATTACACAAACATATCACAAAGAAAACCAAGGACCTGTGTAAGGGCAAATGGTTTTTAAAAGAATTTAATGTAAGCAGTTTGACCATTTCAGAGAGACATTAGAAGGGCCAAAAGAAATGTCTTATGGTTTGAGCTACCACAAGAGAATATTTATAACTATAGTTTTTCTCCAGTGAACTCCTATAGGTAGTAGGTCTTTAACATAAACTTATGATTGTCTACAAGTCCTAGAGAAAAAAGTGTTTTGAGGTGCTATAATATTTGATGTGCCATGAAATAATTTCTATCTAAATCAGAAAAGGAGTTTTTAGACAGTTGAGTTGGGATTGCTAACTCATAGGAGGTTTGTAATCGTGTATCCAAATGATTTCCAAGGAGGCATTTTCAAGCTATGGTATTATTAATACAAGGATTAAAGTGTACCCCAAAGGCCTCTAACAAGACAGACCATAACTGCTCCAAAAGGGCTATTATCTTCTAGTCCTTTGGTGATTCAGGATTTTCTGAGATCCTGGACCCTGAGGATGAACAGCCAAGAGAGAAGGACCATAACCGAATTGGATTTCTTTTGTCATTGCATGAGTAGGAGTTGTTAATCTGTTTTTGCTTTCTGTTTTAAATAAAGGAGAGGAAGTTATTCTCCTATGGAAAAATTTCTACCCACCCCTCCAGAACTCCCTGGTGATTATAGTTGAACAAAAAATGTGTCCTCCCTTTCACAAACCAAGACTGCTGTCTCCTGTTCGGGACTATTGAACAGCTGCTGTCTACTGCGCCAGGGGAGAAGGCTGCGATTCAGGGATTAATTGAAGTAATTTCCCTAGAAACATAGAGTAGAACTTGTGTGGGTAAGTCACTCTGCAAGGACCAGATGAACTTTGTAAAATCATACTCAGCCTTCATTTGCTAACAATAGAATTTTAAAAAGCTTCCAGCCAAGGGTGAGTCTTGATGCAGAGCCATAGATCATTTGATTCTTACTAAATTACTATTTCCATTTGTGATATAAGAAATCAGGACTCCCAAAGTCAAATACATTGGTCAGAGTCACTCTTTTTATTAGTGACAAGGCCAATGCTAGGCCTACAGACATCAAAGCAAATGTGCTTTTGCGATGGCATCTAAGTGGCAAAGCCACACAGACGGAGCAATAATGAAAGCAAATTAACTGTAGAGTCTTTTCTAAATCAGCATGAAGAAGATTCGTCTTTACCTGGATCTCTGTCTTTATCTGTGCTTCCAATTCATTTAATCCTTCTTCTAGCCCCAGCTGCTTCTTCTACACAAAAGGATATCACTGCAAAACAGACTGAAATTATTTTTCTCTAAGTAGGTTTCTTGTTTAAATCTGAGTCTATCAGAAGAATAACAACAGCTAGTGTGCATTTATTGAGTGTTTATTATTCTGGACTTTGGCCTATTATCTATTTGAATTTCTTTAACAATTCTATGTGATAAGGTACTATTATTATCCACATTTTAAAGGTTAGAAAACCAAAGCAAAAGGTTAAACAACCCGTGAAGTTCACAAGGATGGGAAGTGGTAAAGCTGAGATTTGAACTTAGATCAGATCTGAGCTCTTAATGTCCTCTATTCAACAGTGGTACCATATATCTAATTTCTTTAGCTTTGGAGGTTAGAGGATACATTTGAGAATAAAAGAAGGAAGGCAGGGAGGGAGAGAGAAGAGGGGATTAGTTAGAGAAGGACAAGGTTAGGTAGAAACCAGAGCAAAAATAGCATTGTTTGATCCAATTATTTATGAGGAACTATTGAAGAGTTTAGAAAATAATTTATAAGTCTAATTTTTTTTTCCTGTTAGTTGAGCATAATTAGTTTTTTTATTTCTACACCTCCTTCTAGTCTTCAAATACTGAAATAAGGATTTAGAGTCCATAAAAATACAATCAACTGGTCATTATCTAAAAGGTACAAAAGGTCTTGAAAACCAAACTATTTTTTAGGGGGAACAAAAGAGATTTTTTTTTAATTTGGAGTTAATTTACACAATGACACAAATTAATTACCACTATCTGCAAAAACAAGACAAACCTAGCAGTGAGGAAAAATACAGGGTGTATTTTAAAACCTTGGCAGCTGAAAACATATCAAGATACATTCTTCCTTGCTTCAGAGAAGGCCACATCCTCCTTCAATGTAATTATTTGTATTTAGTTAGAAGCATGAAATGTGCATCAATCTCACTTGGCCTGGTTTAAAAGGAAAGGGTATTGCCAGAGCAAGGGTGACAGCACAGTGGTGTTGTCCAGGAGCAGACAGGAGTGGGAGTCCAAGCAATTAAGAAAATCAGCATAAATACTTAAAGTTAAGTAGCAAGAGGTCCTGGCCCAAAGCAGAACATGATGGAAGAATCAGACAGCTACTGGGTCACAGAAGGACAACCTAGATGCCAGTTCAATCCCTAGGTCCTAAGATGTCTCTGTATTCCCAGTGACTTCCCTTCCTATGCCCCTTCTGACTTCCAGTTACTATCTCTACATAACTCTATGACCCACTCCCTTTCAAGACTTTGGTATCTTCTGCCCATCCTCTCTGTTCCGCTCTGAACCCAATCTAGACAACTGTCTTGATTTTCACGCACATGAACATACACATGCACACACACACACAAGAATACACACACACTAAAAACATTTTTGTGTAGCACACATTATTGAAAGCATGGAGAAAACAGATGAATTTGCTTTCTAGCAATTGAAATAACCTAAAATCTAGAAGTTCTTCAGTTGCCCTACTGTATTATTCAGTCACCCACTTCCCCCTTACTCCCAATGCTCTCTCTAAAATTCTCCTTGTCCCCCAAATTTCTGTTTAATTTTCAGATTAGCAATCATAATGTTTCTTTCTTATATTCAAATGTATACTCTATGGAACTAATCTTACAGAGTCCCAAATAATTATCAAGGGATTTTCTAAACAAAAACAGCTCTCTACCTAGTACTGTATCATCCTTATTATTATTACTGTTATAATTATTTTCATTTATCCAGCTGAAAGGTCAAGCTGTCCTCTAGGTTTTCTCTCAGTTACTGGATCCTCTTTTTCTTACCTCCAAATGTCAAAAGGGTCAGGGACGGTGGTTCATGTCTATAATCCCAGCACTTTGTGAGGCCAAGGTAAGAAGATTGCCTTAGCCCAGGTGTTCAAGACAAGCCTGGGCAACATGAGGAGACTTCATTTATACAATTTAAAAAAAAATTAGCTGGGTATAGTGGTGCATACCTGTGGTTCCAACTACTTGGAAGACTGAGGTGGAAGGATCACCTGAACCCGACAGGTCGAGGATGTGGTAGCCATGATTGTGCCACTGCATTCCAGCCTGGGACAGAGTGAGATTCTGACTAAGGAAAGAAAAGAAAAAAGTCAAAAGGACAACAGAGTTCAAAATTCTGACAGCATCAATTTTCTATTATTCTCTGTCCCTATGTAATCTTATCAAGTCTCAGGACCTTAAAGGACAAATATGCTATTGACTTCCAAATTTTATATCTCCAGCTTTGCTCTTTTTCCAAACTACAGACTCCTATACCCAGTGTGTTCTCTACATCTCTTCTGTATGTCGAATAAACATCTAAAAGTCACCAACTCCAAAACAGCATGCTTGATTATTTTCCCTAAACCTCTTTTTTCTTCAGTATTGTGCATTCCAGTGAGTAGAACCACCATTCAGTTGTTCAATTCAAAGTATAAAAGTCCCTTTTATCCCTCTCCCCTTTTTTCTCCTAAACTTTCCCAGTCCGCCAGCAAATCCAGGGGATTCTTCCATCAAAATCATGACCAATCTGACCATTTATCACACTGCTTCCATTACTATGTGAACCACCAGTATCTCTTTCCTGGACTTAGCAATGCCTTCCTATTTGTTCTTGTTCTGCTTCCTCCCTGTGGTTTCATTTCTACACAGAAGTCAAAGTGACCCTCTCAAAATATGAAAGAACATATGCCCCTCCTCTTCAAAATCCTACAATTGAAACCCTTTTACACAAAATAAAATCTAAAGCCCTTGCCACCTCTTTAAGGCCATACAAGTTCTGGATTCTGTATGTATGCCCTTCTGACCTTGAAAAGACAATTCTCCATGGGTTTTTCATATCTCTGCATGCCTTATATGTGAGACACTAGCTGTACGTTGTTCCAGACCATCTCTTAAAAGATGCCTGTATAGCAAAAAGCCTTAACAAATAAAGAAACTGTCTTCCTTTGGAGCGAAAAACAGGTACATTTACATCCTATCATTAAAGGTTCTTGTTTCACACACACAGGGCCCTCTTCTACAACACAAACCATTCTAAAGCAGGTGTCCCACCTGACCTTTTAAGCATCACCTGTAGGAATTGGAGTTTGGCACAAAAATAGTGATATAGTGGCTAATAGTACTGCTGGGAGTAATAATTGTACTTTCTCTCTGACCCAGGAGTATTATGTCTTAACCAGTATCTGTAAGCTGACAGAACAACTTGCTACCTTGCTAAGTAAAGGACAATCCCTAACACTTCATAGTTCTTAAACAATTTATTTCCTGTAATTTTTCCAATTGTTCATTGGACCCTAGCCACACTGAGCGACTTGTTATTCTCTGGACTCAATAAACACAATTTTGATTTGGTGTACAATTGTTTTTCTCCCAGATAGTCATGAGTCACTTAACAAGGGGGATACATTCTAAAAAATACATCATTAGGTGATTTCATAATTGTGCAAACATCACAGAGTGTATTTACACAAACCAAGATGGTATGTTCTACTACACAGCTAGGCTATATGGTGTACTCTAATGCTCCTGGGCTACAAACCTGCACAGAGTACTATACCGTACATATTACTGTACTGAATACTGTAGGCAATTGTGACACGATGGTAAGTATCCATGTGTCTAAGCGTATCTAAACATAGAAAAGGTACAGTAAAAATATGAGATTATATTCTTTTTTTTTTTTTTTTTAGTTGGAGTCTCACTCTGTCGCCCAGACTGGAGTGCAATGGCTGCTCCCGGCCACTGCAGCCTTGACCTGCTGGGTTCCGGCAATCCTTCCGCCTCAGCCTTCCAAGTAGCTGGAACTACAGGTGCGCACTACCACACATGGCTAATTTTTGATTTATTGTAGATATGAGGTCTCTCCAAGTTGCCCATGCGGGTCTCGAGCCCGCGGGCTCAGGCAATCCACTCACCTCAGCCTCCCAAAGCATGGGATTATAGGCTGAGCCACCGAGCCCAGCCGAGATTATATTCTTATGAGACAACTGTCTTATATGCAGTCTGTCATTGACCTCCACATCATTATGTGGCATATGACTGTAGTACAAGACATGAACCTTCTCTACTTTTGAGTTTTTTCTCAATTGTCACTTACTTAGAGAGTCCTCCCTAATTCATTTCCAGTAACTCCTAACTCTCTTGGGCTTGGTTTATTTTTTTATATAGAACTAATTATGTAGTGAATGTATTTGACTATTTTCTTATTGTCTGTATCTCCCGCAAAGATGTTCTACGAGGGCAGGGACATGATTTGCCACATCTGCCAAAGAAAATCCTCAACACATAGTTAGTTGGTTTTAAACAGCTCTTTCTAGTCTATCAATTATAAATGTGTTTTAGAATACAAATTCCTGAAGTTTAATAATAAGAAATACTAAGTAATATCAATAAAAATGGCAATGTAGAAAACCCTAGAAGTCCGCTCCTCCATAAGAGCAATAATAATCACCCAAAAATGTCAATAACTATCAAAATAAACCATATCAGAACTCTGAAACTATCCAAAAGTTTGCATCTACCCAGAGAGTGTTTGTTCAACAGACACAACTAAATCCCAGAAAGAAGAGCAAGGGTTTAGGTGTTTTAACTTACCCTAGCCCTTTTATCCAGCCTCTACTCATAAATATTCTAGAAAATGACAGCCTTCATTCCCAGTGTCAGAGAGAACAGATTAAATATCATGTGCAAAAATGTGTCCTTAGTTAGTCTTGCTGGAGGTTCCCTGGAATACCAAAAGTTTGACTTTATCTCATTAATTTTGAACTGACTCAGTGCAATAGCTGTCACCTAAGGGGCATTTGTCAAAACCATTTATTGGTAAATGTTTGGGTCTCTGTTTTCTGAGAAAAATGGATAACAGTTGGGGAAAACAATAAACCACAAATCTTGGAAAGAAAGGTTGGGTGATAATATCTGTTGCGAAACAAGGGCTTTAAAAAACTCTGACATATTCCTAGGAATCAAAAAGGTCATATTAATGACCAAGGCAGTGTACATGCTCAAGAAAAATCTGCAAAAGTTTTAAGCTCTCATCTCTGGCTGACTTGAAACTCTATGCCAGCAGAAAGTGAGAGATTTATATGAAAAAGTATAGGATACAGCAAAAGCAGTATTCACAGAAAATTATAACTATAAATGCTTATGTTAAATAAGAAAGATCTTACCTCAATAACTTAACTGTTCATCTTAACAAACTAGAAAAATAAACTCAAAACAAGAAGTAAGGAAATAATAATGATTAGAGAATAGATAAGCCAAATAGAGAATAGTAAACAATAGGAAAAAAAATTGGTTGTGTGAAAAGATCACCAAAACTGACAATTTTAAGCTAAAGCTAGACAGACCAAGAAAAGGAAGACTTAAATGGCTAAAATAGGAATAAAGCGAGAATATTACTTCTGACACTCTAGAAGTAAAAGAGAATATTATGAATAATTGTATACCAACAAATTAGATAACCTAAACAAAATGGACAAGTTTATAAAAGCACTCAAACTACCAAAATTAACCCCCAAAGAAATGGGAAATTAGAATACACCATAACAAGTAAGGAGATTGAGACAGAAATAAAAAGTCTTTCACAAAAAAAAACTTCACTAGTGAATTCAAAGAAATGTTTTTTAAAAAATAGCATGAATCCCTCTCAAACTTTTTTAAAAAGATACAAAAGGGTAGAATATTTTTTACTTCAGTGTATGAAGTCAATATTACCCTGAAGCCAAAGCCAGAGAAAGACATCAAAAGAAATCTACAGACCAATATCTTATGAATATTGGTGCAAAATTTTCAACGAACTACAAAGAAACCAAATTTAGCAACAAATCTAAAGAATTATATATTACAACCAGGTGGACTTTATTCCAGATATGCAAGGTTTATTCAGTATACAAAAATCAACCAATGTAATAAGCCATATTAGTAGAATAAAGGAACATGATCATCTCAGTAGATGCAGAAAAGTAATTTGACAACATATAGCATCATTTTAGGATAATCACACTCAAACTAAAAATAGTAAGAAACTTCCTCAACCTGATAAAAGATGCTTGTAAAAAATTCACAGATAACACCGTATTTATGGTGGAAAATAAAGTTTTCACCTTAAGAGTAGGAACAAGAAAAAGACCATCTCGTTCTCTCCAATTCTATTCAACATTAACCTGGAACTGGAACAATTAGACAAGGAAAAAAAAAAGGCATTCTGATTGGAAAGGAAGAAGCAAAACAACTTCTATTTGCAAACATCATTATGTGATATTTGAAAAATTCTAAAGAATACACATACAGGCATCAAAAAAACAAAAGTATTTGAGCCTATAAGCAATTCAGCAAAGATACAAAATACAAAATCAATCATATTTTATACATAAGAAATGAACAATCTAAAATTGGAATTAAGAAAACAATTTTATTTAGACCAGCATGAAAAAAATAGGAATTACCAAGGAAGTACAAGACTTGTATACTGAAATCTATGGAACACTGCTGAAATAAATTAAAGAAGACCTGAATAAATGGAAAGATATCATGTATTCATGCACTAAATGGCTTATTGTTATGATTGATATAGAGTCGACAAAATTCCTATCAAAATTTCAACTGCCTTTTTTACAAAAATGGACAAACTGATCCTAAACTTTATATAGAAATTCATAAAGCTCTATATAGCAATAACAATCTTGAAAAAGAAAAAAGTTGGAGGACTCATACTTCTCCATTTTAAAACTTAATACAAGCCGGGCTCAGTGGCTCAGCCTGTAATCCCTCGCCTGGGGAGGCTGAGGTGAGTGGATTGCCAGAGCCCACGGGTTCGAGACCTGCCTGGGCAACTTGGCGAGACCTCATCTCTACAATAAATCAAAAAATTAGCCGGGCGTGGTGGCGTGCGCCTGTAGTTCCAGCTACTTGGAAGGCTGAGGTGGAAGGATCGCTAGAAGTTATTCAGTTTGTTTTCAATTATATGATTTTTAAATTTAAAATTTAAAAACCTAGTAGAGTCTTTAAAAACGTAAGCTTTAAAGCCCTATAACCTTGTAATTACTTTAAATTGTGTGTACTCACTAACTTATGATCTTGGAATTTGTTTTTGTTGTTGTTAATCTGAAACTCTATCTCTTTATACAAAAGGAGTAATAATGAAATTATTATATAATGTGCTTCATGAAAATGGTGAGCAAAATACTTAGCCCATAGTAAGTGCACAATATGTAAGAGCTGCTTTTTTAGTATTAATATTTTATTTATGTGAATCAAATGAGAAGCTACAAATAAAATAGAATCTTAGTAACTAGTCTTTACCTTGGAGACAGATTTGACCCAGTTGTATTGGGTTAAGAACAGTGTTAGGATCTTATTGTAATTGGGGTTAGAAATGTTTGGTGTCATGCTGTAAAAGTGGAGTGATCAAAAGTCTCTGAGACTTACACTGATTTATTCAATACTTAGTGAAAACTTATTGCATGGTACTAAGGCAATCAAAAAGTGTGTCAAGGTAAGGTAGTGTTAGCAAGGGAGTCAGTCAGCCACAATGATCAATCAGTGCCCAGGATTTTCCAAGGAAGACGTTTTATTTGGAAGCAGAGGGCTGCTCTGAACAATAGTGTCCACACATCAACTGTGAACCTGAACAATCCTGGGCAAAACATGCCAAAGGTCACCCTATAGATAAATCAGGCAGACACATTTTATTTTATTATTTTAATTTTTAAATTTTTATTTTTATTAGAGAAAAGAGCAATTCATTCCTGATAGACCCCTGGGCAGAACTCTCTACCCCCATGAAAGGGGTTACATATTAAAACAAATGAAGCTGCAGGGGACCCTGATTAACACCTCCCTCTGTGGGGTAGGAGCAGCCCATGCATTGGGCAGGATGTTAGTGCCTTCCACTTTGGCCAAGCCTCAGTTTCCCAGTGCCCCGAGTCTGCCCAGCCAGGCTTCCACATGCTTGCCATAGCCAGGAACACACTAGGGTTCAACTGGCCACAACCCAACCCCAGGGCCACCACCCACCACCCGAGGTCAAGGTAGGGCAAGTCTAGTTGTAAAGTACCCCTTCCCCTGCTGGCTGCTCTCACGATCACCCCTGAACTCTAGAAGGAGTAAGAAGCCTCACTTTCTCCATCTCTAGTCCTTAAAGTCTGCGCCAGTGTTGCCTACTGACTCCTCTTGCCATAAGAGGCTTTCATTTTGGTCATTTATGGGTGATAAGCCTCCCAACTCACACTGGAGGACTTAGAGGGCCCAACCCCACTCTGGCCTGGATCCCACCGGGCCCCATGTCACCCCAGCCCACACAGAGACCCCACCTGCCTCTGCCATCTTCAGCATTCAACTGGAAAAAGCGGCAGGCAAATTTTAAAAAGAATATGGAAGAAATAAGCAATGCAATTCATAAGCCTAAACCAGTATACATATGTTAAATCAAACAATTATGCTATGTATATTGTCTCCAATGGCACATAGGGACAGCTATAACAATTGATATATATTACATAATACATAATTCCAAAGAAATTTCAAAACAAATTTAGTCTTCAGACCTGATTTCTGAAGTTGCTGCTATCTGTCTGACTGTGATGCAATTAAAGGTTATTTACAAAAAGGGATAATTTATAAAATTCTGTATGTTTGGAAATTCAGAGCAAAAGTAATACTAACTAATAATTCATGAATTAAAGAAGACATTAAAATGGAAAATATAATACTGTAGTTTCATTATATTGTAAAATCTAAATATTGAAACTTGAAAGTTGTAACAAAAGAAAGTGTGAGGGAAGTGTACAGCCTTAAATCTTTACATCAGAGAAGGGAAACAGTCTCAGAATCCATGACTTTGGTTCCTGTTAAGAAGATATAAAGAATGTAACAAGCCGGGCTCGGTGACTCAGCCTGTAATCCCATGCCTTGGGAGGCTGAGGTGAGTGGATTGCCTGAGCCCGCAGGTTTGAGACCCGCCTGGGCAACTTGGTGA
>CAUYQG010099815.1:0-22605 GCA_963574415.1 Tarsius wallacei
TCCATGTCTGACAAAGGCCTAACATCAAGGATCTACAAGGAACTCAAACGTGCTGAAAAGAGGGTATGTTATTAATCATGAGTATATTCAAGCATGGATCTTTGTATCTGCTCTAATGAAGAGATGTCACTCCTTTATTATTGGTAGCAAGAATGCTAGGGTTACCACATAATTTCTTGCCTACATCAGAAAATGTGTGAAAAGGAAGCCCTTTAATCATTATACCTGGAATAACAGGTGAGCATCAGGAGTGCCCTGGGCAAACTGAGACTATTGTCACATGGTTCATTAGTGATGATCTGGTTTCTCTAGGACAAAATCTGCTTCTCTTTTAAGATTCATTTATTGTTCTTCATGTGCTTAAATCTCTTTCTGACTTTGCTAATTTTTGCAAATAAGCAATTCAATAAATAGATTTGGGAACAGTCTTATTGAAAAGTTCTTTACAAGCAATCACCATCCCAAAGACCTCAGACTTCTAAAACTAAGCAACATTTGCATTTTGCAACTTAGTTGGCAGGGACACTTTTCTTTTTTAAAAAAAGAATTGATTACATTGGTAGAAGGAGTTACCTGCTTTTTTTCTATATTCATGAATAACTACCTATTTCTTTACATTAGGATGCATTCAGTCTTTAGGTTTTCTTTCTAAAAAGAAAGTGACTTATACCACTATGGACTATAATTTAAAGTTCTGTTATAGAAACCCACATTCAAAATTGACTAATTAGTTTAGTCTCTTTTATGTAAAATTTTAAGGTTTGGATAATTCTTTATATATACATCACATCCATATATATTTAGAGAATATCTGAATTGATAAGTACCTCAAAAACCATCTAATCCAGTGACTTCCCCCTTGGTTGCATATCTGAATAGTTGGGAAGCTTAAAAAAAATGCTGTCTTTCTTATCAGCAGAAATTCTAATTTAAGTGGGTGGGATGGGACCCAGACATAGGCATTAAAAAAAAAAAAATCCTCAGGTGATTCCAGTGAGCAGCCAGGGCTGAGGGACCTGATTTAATTCAAACCTTTTGTTTTACATCAGAGAAAGCTGAGGCCCCCTTACTTCAGCTGACACTGTGGGTTAACAATTTAAATATCCCTGCGAATCTCTAGATGTTTTTAAAAGGGCTCTGCGAATGTGACATCACCTTCTTTATTTAGAACTGATCATAATTTTTATGGCTTCCAACAGATGTCTTGGTTTCTTGAATTATCCTTTCACGTCATGGGGCTTCTGAGGGACTTGCTGCCAAAGGAGCCGGAAGGTATGGCTCTTTTTCTATTCTCCAGGTAGCACAGCATATTTCAGCTTTTTATTCCTTGCCAGCATTTTGCTTCAGTATCTTCACTTATCTTTCTGTCCACTGAAATTTGTCTTCTAACACTTCAGATGATGTGGCTATATCCCTGAAGATGTCATAACTCCAAACGTATTCATCTTTTGCCTTTACACTCAAGGGATAGTTTAGCACAGGGGTCAGCAGATTATGGTCTGTGGGCCACATCCAGCAGGCTGCTTGTTTTTATAAATAAAGTTTTATTGGAACACAACCACGCCCATTGATTTATACATTGTCTATGGCTGCGTTCAGGCACAACAGTATACTTGCATAGTTGTGACAGAGATCGTACAATCCACAAAGCTGGAAATATTTACCACCTGGTTCTTGACTTCAAAAGTTTTCTGACTGGATTAGCTAGTTGTAGGCTTTGCACCTCTGTCTTCTAATGTTAAATGAGGCTGAGGAGGTATCAGAAATCAACTTGGTTCTCACCTACCCTTTCATTATCCACATTAATGACCTGGTCTTTTAACCTGAATGCTTAAAGGATTCTTTCTTCGCCTCTGAAATCTAGTAACTTCTAGGATATAGCTTGGTGTCAGTTATTTATATCATTTTTTCTTGGCATACTGTACATTTGTTTTATTTTTCTGTTGCTTATTTTTGAATGTTGCTTTGGTTAAATACAGAATTGAACACCTGTGATTCAAGGATGCCAGTTATCTACATTTTCATTTAATGCTGATAGGATCTTACAGCTCTGTCTTTTTTCATATTCATTTCATATTGCTCACTTTTTAAAGCCTTGCATTCTGGGTACCTTGCGGTCTTTTCAGAAATCTATTCCTTCTTCCTCTGGTTCTTGTATTTCTTCTTTGAGATTGTCAAAAGTTTTATTAAATTTTTGGAGTATATGGCAATATGCTGATCACAATTTTATCTGCCTGGTGGCAACATTTTAAAAAATGTTTATTCTTCATCTACCATTTGGTTTTTTTTTTTTTCTGTTTCTTCCCTTTTTTACTTGCAATGTTTTTATGTAGTATGTGTACTTGTTCATTTTTAGTCATTATCTTTGTTTGAGAAAAGTTCCTTCTGACTAGCTATTTGCAGGAGATGGGACAGGATGATGTTTCTGAACTACAATGATCTTTTTATCGTTCATGGTTGTGGCAGAAACTACTAATTGCATTCTCCAACATTCATTTTTCCCTTCTAAAATCACAGATACCAGATTCTACTTATTGTCATTGTGCCCAGCTAAAGCCCTAAATTCTCAGCTTTCTGACAGCTGGTTATGGCCATGTGACTAAACTGTTTAAGAAGATGCTAAGCAGAAGTGTTGAATGTGGCTTCTGGGTAACCACCTTTGAAGTGGGAGGGGATGACACCTTCTTCCTCATCTCAGCAGCCTGTAATCTGGCTTTAATGACTGGAGCTCTGGAAATCATTTAAAACCACGAGCTGACCCTACAGATGGAAGCCTTGGACAGAGGGAAACTGAGCAGGAAGTTCCCTGAGGACACCATGAAGCCACCATGAAAATCCTCTTCTTGAAATTAAAAAAACAAAAACAAAACCAAAACAGCCTTATTGTGATATAATTCATGTATCATATATTCACATTTCATTGGATCAAAGGTGTATGATCCAATGGTTTTTAGTTTGCTCACAGAGTTGTGCAACCATTACCACAATTCATTTTAGAACACTTGAAATTCTTTTAATTTAAATGAGAGAAAAATAATCATCCATCATGGGAAAACTTTTTGAGTTTTTCTGTTACAGAGTTGAGCTGCATCTGGACTGATATGGTAATAGAGCTTTTTATAACACATGGTTGTGTGAGTGTGAGTACGTGGGTGTGCAAGAGAATTGCTTTGCCTTTATGTTTTCACTGCTCACCCAAGGTGTCAGCTTGTAGCTTAGGGACTTCCTCCACCTTGCCTCATCTCACCAATAGATCGCTTCCTGTTGAGACGTCACAGCTGCCTCCAGTCTCACTTCCCTAACATGCCCAACGAACACCAAAGAGGTTTCCCTTGTAAGCCTGTGTGTTCCAATATCATGGTTACAACAAGGAACTGGCGGTTACCCTCCTACTTCTAAGGAACAGGGGCTCTGCAGGCTTTGTTTGAACTCTACATTTTCAGGTGGGTTCTGGCTATCTTCTCGTGGGCTGCTCTAGTGGTCTCCACATTAAACTCAAAAAGCCTTAACATAACAGATGATTATTTACCTCTCATTTAAACGAAAAGAATTTCAAATGTTCTAAAGTGGATTGTGGTGATGGTTGCACAACCCAGTTGAACACACTGAAAACCATTGGGTTGTACACTTTTCAATCCAACAATTTGTGAATGTGTATGTGAATTCTATCTCATTGGTCAGCCCCTTCCTCAGGTAGCATGATTCAGATTTACGGTTGTTTCTGAATTTTCGTAAGGATGGATTTTGCATTTCTGTTTCTCTCTGCTTATTGTTGTAGAATGACTTTGGAGAAGAGAAAACAGATGTCTTCACTCCACCCTCCACCGTTTTAAAACCAGAAGTCTCCTTGCTTTCTCTTTAAAATAACTCAAATTTAGATAAACACGAACTTTTACAAAAATAACTTTTTTTTACAATTAGAAAAGGATCTGTGGTCACCATATCAAAGATTTCATAATGTTGACTTGTCTTATAGCTGGTGATGTTCACCGTGATACATTGGTTGAGCTGGTGTCAGACCAGTTATGCAAAGTTTTTTGTTTTTTGTTTTGCTTCGGCCTCACAGTTTTGTATCAAGACACTATCTTCCATACTAACCTAGGTTAGTTCTTTTCCTTCCATGTCCATTTTGGTGTTGTTATGCTATTCATTTGTAGTAAAGTTAGGGTCATTTGTTAGTTTTTCTACTCCATTCTGGGTTATCCTTTCCTCATATTCTGGTTGATTTTAAAGTTTTGTTATCTTGGGGTATGTGAAGGTTTGTAAAACATTACTTTTTTTCTAAGAGTCAGAGCTATACACAAAGACACACTTAGAGAAGTGTCACTCCCTCTTTATCCTTGCCACTCTGTTTCCATCCTCAACTTCTTTCTGCCCTTTTCCCACTGGTTCCCATAGATAACCACTCTATTTAGATCCCGTTTATCCTTCCTTTATTTCTTTTGCACAAATGAACAGACACCTGTGTATTTTCTTGTATCCCCTTCATCCATCCTAGAGTTATTATTTTGGGCTTTGCTTTTTTCACTTAACAGTATGTCCTGGAAATCACTCCACATCTGTTCATAGTGATCTTTCTCATTCTTTTTTTACTGCTGTATAGTACCCCATGGTGTGGAGGTACTATAGTTTGCTAAACCACTTTTATGTGAATAGGCACTAGGATGGTTTTCAGTATTTTTAGCTACAATGTTGCAATGAATAATCTTGTGTATATGTGCTTTTATACTGTTGGAAGTGCGTCTTCAGGCTACATTCCTAGAAGTGGGACTGTTGTTTTGGAAAGTAAACACGAATGTAGTTTTGTTAGGTATTGCCAAATTTCTTTCCAGCAGGGTTGTACCAATTTAAATTTGCACCAGTAATGTATTAGAAGGACATTTTCCTCACAGTATCACCAATAGAATGTGTTGTCAGTCTGGCAGTTGAGAAATGATACTCAGCATTGTTCTAATTTGTATTTATCTAGTTATAAGTGAGTTTGAGTATTTTTCTGTATATCTGAAGTCCATTTTTAAATTTTTTTCAAAGTTTGACAACTGTTTATTGAGCACTCGTTATGTGGATCAAAAGTTTGTTTCCTGCCCTCCAGAAATTGCAATTTTCAGTGTCTCATCCTAGGAGAGAGAGTGGTAGCAACTAGCAAGAATGGCTTTTGGAAAAATAGCTTTCTGAAAAAAGCAGGAGTGGGAGATAATGGAAAGAGAATGAAGGAAGAGGGAGGACCTTTTAGGCTGGGGAAAATGATGATAGAAAAATCTTAGAGTTGGGGATGAATAAGAGACCTTAGCCTTGTTGAAAATTGAATTCATGGTGGGGAGGTGATTGCTGGCAGAGGATGGAATTGGAAGGGTGTGAGAAATCGGAATGTGGGATTTGGACTTGGTCTCTAAATAATAGGGCACATTGTGTCATCTTGTGTATTCCATGGAGATGTCTCTTATAGATGGTACAAAGGACAGATGGAAAGTAAGATGGGCAAGCAGAGAGACCAAGAAGGAGATTGGTTGCAAAGATGCAGATATGAGAGAATGGCGACTTGAGCCTAGATGGGAACATGCCAGGGGAGAGAAGACAGGCATGAAAGTTGTTTCAGTGTCTGCTGACATAAGAAGGATACAAGAAGAGAGGGGTGATAGATAGGTAACTGCAGAATTCTGAACCTGGGATCTGAGGTTGAGGATGTCAGGGAATGTTTGAAGGAGGAGACAGGAGGAAGAGATTTATCTTTAGTCTTTGAGTTTTCAGTGATGGTGGATGAACCCACAGGTTATTTGCACAGGAAAGGTCAAAACTAGAGACGGGTCATAGCTAGAGATGGGAAGACATGAGCCATAGACTCAATCCAACTTCCAGCACAGTGCTGGAATTCCATTGGCTGGTGTTATTGAGAATGTCTAAAGATCTTCCAGAAAGTTCCTACTTCCAAAGAAGGAAGAATTTTTATTGGGCATCTCTGCTAATTGGGAAAGTTTTCGGGTGGGTCAAGATTTAGCAGATAGTGGAAGAGAGGCTAGGCTGGAAGTCAGACCTTGACTCTACCTCTGTCTTATTGTGTTGCATTTGACAGGTTATTTAACCTCTCTGGGCCTCTTTTATGTTGTCAGCAAAATAACAGGGTGACACCAGGGGGTTGGCCATAGCTCCAACATGCTCTGATTGAGCAGTTGAAGGTTGAAGCTGAGAGAACAGAAAAATGGATGGATTTTCTTGGCAAGAGGGCAGAGTCCAGGGCTTTGAGAAACAAGGCTTTCAGAGAAAGACATCAGGAAAGCAGGAGGCAACTCCATTATTCAGGGAGAGGCCATGGGCTAGGGGGAGAACTGGGTCAAGTCTCCAACTTGCCAGTCAAGGAAGAAGGGTCCTGGAGAGAGAATGATTCTTGTGAAGGCCATTTTTAAAATCTAGCTTTTGTGAATTGCCTGTGTATGTCTTTTGTGTATGTCTTCTCCCATTTTTTAAAATTGAGTTTTACAAGAAAATAAAATTAGGCAAGAAAATTAAATAACAATATCCAGATCAGAAAGGAAGATGTAAAACTATTTCTGTTTGCATTTATTATGAATGCATACATATATATGTATTTTTTCCCAAGGAATCTACTAACAACCCCTTAAAATTAAGAAAAAATTTCAGCAAATGCTATGGTCTGAATGTCCCCCAAAGTTTCTGTGTTGAAACTTAATCATCAGTGTGATAGGATTAAAAAGTGAGGCCTTTAGAAAGTAATTAAGGTCTTAGAGTCTATAATACTGAGTGATGTATCACAGAAACAAAGAACTGAGTATCACTTGTTCTCACTCATAAGCAGACCTTGAACAACTTTCATAATAGAAAAGAATTGGCAGTAGCAGGAAACTGCCTGGGGGAGGGGGAGGTGGGATTGGCAGTAGTGGGAATCTGTCGGGGGAGGGAAAACACACCGCATCCACAAGGGTACCTGCATAAGGAACATTTGTATACCTAACCCTGAATTGTACCCCACATCTTTAAAATTTAAAAAAAAACTTAAAAAAAGAAAATTTGGATAAAAAAACAGCAATAAGAGAGGGATCACCACATCTGCGTTTAAAGCGTGCTATAAAACTAAATAAAATAATGCAAACAAACCAAAAAAGGAAGTCATTAAGTCATGAGGGTGGAGCTTATGAAAGAGCAAGAGGGAATGAGAGATTGTCTCTTTTACTCTTCATTCTTCTACCATGTGAAAGTACAGCATTCAAGGCACCATCTTGGAAGCAGAGATTAGGCCCTCACCAGAAACTAAATCTGCCAGCACCTATCTCATCTTGGACTTCCCAGCCTCCACAACTGTGAGAAATACATTTCTGTTTTTCACATATACAAAATTGAGTTTTTGGTCCTTTGTAGCTCAATTATTAAGAGTTCTTTATATTTTAACTCTGGTACCTGTTGTGAATGTTTTCTGTCAATTTTGTCTGTTGCTTGTTGACTTTATGATGCTTTTGTTATGTAAAACTTAAAAAAATTATGTGGTAGCATTTATCAATCTTGATTTTTATTTTCCCTGATTTTTTTTTCCTAAAGATTTTGAGTCATCTTTAAACAGTTTTCCCCTGCACTGAGTTTAAAAATAAATTTAGCCGTGGTTTCTTCTAGTAATTTTGCAATTTTATTTTAAAATATTAGTTTCCTAATCTGTTTGGAGTTGATTTATTTGGATGATGTGAGATATGGATCTATTTTTATCTTTCTCCAAACAGCTACCCAGTTGTCCTAGTATCGTTTATTTAAAAATGTTCATCTTTACCCCAGTGATTTGAGATGTCACCTAAGGCCAGCTTGAGTGACATAGCAAGACCCCCATTTCCACTAAAAAAAGTATTTAATTAGCCAGTCATGGTGACACATGCCTATAGTTGCAGCTACTCAGGAGGCTGAGTCAGGAGGACCATTTGAGCCTAGAAATTCAAGGCTGCAGTGAGCTATGACTGTGTCACTGCACCTCAGCCTGGGTGACAGAACAAGACCCTGACTATAAAAAATATTTAAAAAAACAAGTTTTATATTAATTTTAACATCTAGTAAGGCTAGTTCTTTCTTGTAGTTTTCTTTATTCAGTGATTTTTTTTTTGTTTGTGTACGTGTGTGTGTTTAGCTATTCTTATATGTTTATTTCTCCATGTAAACTTTGGTATCAACTTCTCTAATTCTATAAGGTAGCTTGTTGGGATTTATATTGGGATTGTATTAAATTTATAAATTAACTTATAGAAAACGAATGTTGACTTACCTTAGCCAAGAACAGGAACTGTTTTCATGTATGCAAGCCTTGTTGTTTTAGTTTTTTAGGGGTAATTTACAATTTTTTGTGGCCTTGATCTAGAACTATGAGCTTACTGTTCTAGATCATAAATGGCCAGAAGAGAGGAAAGAGAAAGGATTAGAAAACATACCAAGGATCTGTTAAATGTACCTGCACTGTCTCCTAGACCCCTACAACCACCCTGTAAAGTAGGCATTGTTAGTCACATGTGACAAATAGTTATAAAGAGTTTCAGGTAACAAAACTAGAAGGTGACAGGTTGTAGAGGGAGAATATGAACTTCTCGGTCTGGATGTCTCCACGCCACATGTGATTTGCAAGAGAAGGCCAGGTAATGAGACGTCTAGGGAAGGGAGCAATGATAACAGTGTTCAGAGTCCTCATAATGAGGCCAGAGTTGTGGCTGGTCAGTAATGGAACCCAATGCTGGAGCCCGGTATTCCATCCTGTAAGCTTCACTTTAGAGGGACTTTGCTGGACTTGGATAGCAGAAAGAGTCGTCTTCATGTTGACATCCTTTGGTTGATATTAGAGGCCTGGAGTGCTGTGTTGAGATGGATTATGAGGCTTCATCAGGGCACAGTAGGCAGGAATTGGTTAGCACTGTCTTCTATGGGTATGAAGATAGGGAAGGAGGTCATGCCCACTACCTATCAGCCAACCTTAGATTGTATACTATATCCAAAAGGCCATGACAGAGATGGGGTAGGAACTTTTAGGCATGCCATTAGGTGGGACATTTAAAATCCAGAGGAGGAAAGTGTTGCTAGCTGTTTTTAAACAATTGAAAAAAAAAATGTGGTGTCAACTTTGTGTGTGTGTGTGATTCCTGTGGTCAGAACAATGATATTGTGTAGAGGGTTCTGTAGAAGGAAGAACTTTTTGATAACTGGAGTTGTCTAACTATGGAAAAACTCACCTGGAGGTGACCATGCAAGTCATTCTAACTAGTCTGTGTGATACAGACATTGAGCATTCAGGTTTTGGGAATCTCAAGGTCGTGGGATAGTTGTGTCTAAGTATTAGGTCAAATCACTCCATTATACACACTCCTAACCCTATATAGTATGGTGTAGAATTCATTGCTGTCATAATTTTTCATGTATTTGTGTGATCCTTTGCTTAAAATATGTCTTCCCTAGCACCTGAGTGCTCCAATGAAGGCGATGACTGTTTTGCTCACAGTACCTGGCACAAAATAAATGCCCAACAAATGTTTGTTAAATAAATGAATGAATACATGAATGCAGGTTTGTTACTCTCAGCTGTTCCCTCCTGGGATTTGCTAAAATCTTGTGCTTGAGTCACTAATACCACTTGCTCTGACATGCCAACTTACGTTAATTAACAGGGGCCCCAAGAGACTCAGAAGTCACAGAATGATGACACTCATGCTTTGTGTTCCTGATACCAGTTTCACTCGTGGATCCAGGGAGGGATGAGGTAGGGGAGGAAGGAAGTTGGGAAGAAAAGAGAGGGAAGGGTGGCAGCCTCTTGATAGTCATTCCTTTAGACTTTGCACTTCCCTTCTGTAAATCTCATCATACTTCTTTTTAAAAACATTTTTTTTTGGTAGAGATGGGTCTCACTATATTGCCCAGGTTGGTCTTGAATTTCTAACCTCAAATGATAGCCCTGCCTCGGTCTTCCAGAGCACTGGGATTGCAGGTATAAGCCACCATGTCTGGTCTCATCTTACTTCTTATTGCTTGTCTATATTGTCTTTTCTATTAGATCCTACTTGTTCAATGTCTAGTTTTCCTGTTACTCAGTATAACCCATAAGGGTAAGGACTATTTAAAAAAATTATTACTGTATACAAGGCACCTACGACAATGCCTAAAGCATAGTAGATACTCAATAAATATCTGTCAGTGAACATAAGTGAATGAAATGTAGTCTAGAATATGTGTACCCAATAGTGTGTGAGATGTAAGCACACACAATGCACATTATCGTGCAACCTAGGTGGACACTTAGGAATAAGCACATAAAATTTGAACACAAAAATGAAAAGGCACTGAAGCAGGGATTATGTTTAAATCTTTGCCTCCAGTTATTTATCTGTGAATAGGATTTTGGTGACAAATAAAAATTACCCTGATCCGGCAACCCTTCAGGACTCCCGTTGCTGGGAGTTTTCCTGTGTTCTTAGTAAATTCCAATTTTAAAAAATTACCCTGATCCTTTATGGAGTTGTCATAGAGTATACATGTCCCCTTCCACCTATTCTTTTCTTATCATCTAGCAGCAAAAGAACACAGAACAGAAATTAAGAAGTTCAGGTTACAGTCTGCTCAGTTTTCCTTGACCGTGAAATGTGATTTCAGCAATCATCTATAAGGTCCTTCCTAGAGGTCACCTTGCAAAATTCTTAGAAAATCTAAATTGCAAAGTGAATATACAAGGGGGTAGTTGAGCAAGCATCTTCGGCCCAAGACACTGCAAAAATACTGTCAACACAAAGGCCAGAAAAATGAACCCTATCTCATATAATCACATATGAACTATACATGAACTTAAAACATGTAAAAGGAAATGGAACATTTTTCATATGACACAGAGTAAGTTCCTGAGATGTTAGAGAACAATATCTTGGCTAAAGGAGTCTTTGATAGTAGTTGAACTGTAAATTTTCTGGAATTTAATATCGATTACAGTTATATACAAAGAGAACATGAAGAATGACTTGGGCTGCTATCAGCCAGGAGAGTGTTGAACTTGGAACCATGAGAAATATGTGTGAGTGGTTAGGGTGCTGAAAGAATAAGGCAGAAATGGGTTGTCAGGAATGCATGGATGATTAATATGTAAACGCAGCAATGTGGATTAGAATATATATTGCACATTTGATTAAGTGGGAAAATTGGGGGGGGACCCAGTACCTATAAACGTATGGAGATTGTTTTAATGTCATGCATTAATAGATACTAACCAGATCCATTAAGAAGTCGTCACCAAGACTCATCAATTTTTCTTACATTATTTTGTATTCATCCTTCCTTTTCATTTCCTCTGCCTTTTCCCTTGTTTAGACCCCACGTTTCAGGTCTTGGCTACTGCGATGGTCTTCCAATGAATCAATGTGACCAGTCTTCCCCAAATCAAGCTGGCAACACCTAAAACCACCAGCTCGGTATTTCTGAAGTATCACTCTTCTGTACCAATTATGAATTTTCCTTCTCTCTACCTCCACAAAATTGCCAGAATAGTGGATTTCAAACCCACTATATATGCGTCCTAGGACCATACATAGTATAGTCCAGAAATAAGAAACATATTTGTTTTGACACAGCTAATTTCTTTCAAGCACCTAGCACAATGCCTGGGGCAGAAGAAGTGTTCAGGGAATAGTTGTTGAATGAATGAATGAATGAATGAAATGACTCACTGATTGCCAGGAAATGGAATCAGAGAAGGACAAGAGACTAGATTCTGGGGCCCCTACTTTTCCTCAAATCAGCAGCTCCATTGATAACTGTTTATTACATTGGTGGGTTTGAGTAAGTTTTGTGTGAAAAAGAGTCCTGTTGCTTTAAGTATTTCTTTGAAAACCAGTGAGTTAAAGACAACTTATCTTTTATGCCCAGCATACAAAATTTCAATTTAATCTTTCAAAAGCAACTGCTACTACTTCCCAAAGGTTATCATTATGTTTGTTTGTTTATTTGTTTTTTGCTTAGCAACACTCTCCAAAACTATGAAGCTGCCATATTTGTTCCATATTATCTCATTGCTGAGAAATAGGTTTTGACCCAAGCCTGGTTGACTATAATGCTTCAACATCTGGGTCAGAGTTGATTAGTTTGAGGGTAGATACCTGACTCCAGCTGGGCTATTTTCTTTTCCTGGGATTTAAAACATTTGTCAATGAGAAACTAAGCAATAATAATCTGACCATTTCTGTGTTTGACATCAACAGAAACATTTCATAATCAAGTTTCCCAGTATTTGGAGAAAGGTAATCTGGAATGGAAGAGAGAGAAGCAAAGATCCAGAGAGGAGAGACGAGAGACAGAGAGAGAGCATCCTGGTGGCATTTGAGTCCCTTGTTCTTCATGTTTCTTAGGCTGTCGAAGATTGGGTTCTGTTGAAGTGGTCTCTGGAATAGAGTTTGGGGTGCAGGACATTTATTAGGGAGCAACACTTACAGAAAGGAAGAGGAAGCAGGATTGGGTAGAGGGAGAAATTGAACTCAAGACAGGTCTGAGAAGGCCTTGGCCAACTGCACAGAGAACTCTGGAGCAACATGGCTCATTGAAATTGTCCTGCGTGGGCTTAGATGGCCTGGCCTCTATATTTCTATGGTGACCAGTCACTGGGTGTGGGAGTCCAGGGAATGGCATATTCTTGGGTAAGTCAAATCTGCAGCTGAGGCAAATCTTGAAGAAGCTAATGGTTGTCTACGAACTCCACTGGCCAGTATCTGGGGAAATATATACTTCTTTGAATGGGCATCTGGGCAGTACATCCCCCTGTCTGCCATGGAGGCCCATCTTTACCCTGCATGCATCATGTTTAACAGTCAACTCTTTCTTTTAATTATGTGAGTGCTCCAAGATGCCTTCCATTTCTTTCAAATTGAGGTCAGGTTAGATTTTTGTTACTTGGCTTCAAGAAAGTCTTGACTAATATCTGCCAGCCAGGTTGCCTTACCAAATACTCTCCCTACCCAGTTGGCCTTGAAATGCTTGTATTTTTTCTTCTCTACTGCTAAGGTCTGAGTGTTGGTAGCCCCAAGATTTATATGTTGGAACCGAAAGTGCACAAGTCATGCAAGCTCCACCCTCATGGATGGGACTAGTGTCCTTATAAAAGAGGCTCTATTGAGCTCCCTTGGCCCTTCTGCTATGTGATGCCATGTGAGAATGCAACTAGAAGGCAACCTTCACAAAGCAAAGAATGAGCCCTCAGCAGATAGTTAATCTGCTGGCACCTTGATCTTGGACTTCCCAGCCTCCAGAGCTATAAGCAATAAATTTCTGTTGTTTCTAAGCTATCCAGTCTAAGTTTTTTGTTTTGTTTTATTTTTGAGTCAGGGTCTCACTGTGTCACCCAGGCTGAAGTGATGTGATCATGGCTCACTACAGTCTCAACATCCTGGGCTCATGTGTTCATTCTGCCTCAGAATGGAGGTGCTATGTTGCCTCCCACTGGAGTAGCTGGGAGGCAACATAGCAGTTGCCTCCAGTGGGAGGCAACTCAGTGCTATGTTGCCTCCCACTGGAGTAGCTGGGACTACAGGCATGCACAACCATGCCTGGCTAATTTTTTTTATTTTTATTTTTTGTAGAGATGAGATCTTGCTATGTTGCCTAGGCTGGTCTTGAACTCCTGGGCTCAAGCAATCCTCTCACTTCAGCCTCACAAAATGCTAGGATTACAGGCATGAGCTACCACACTCAGTCTAAGGTATTTTGTTGTAGCATCCTGAACAGACTGAAACATCTACTCACTCATTCATGCAACAAATACTTCCCAAGTACCTACTGTTTACCTAACAGGAATCTAAGTCCTATCTTTCTCAAAGCTCCAACTGTTGTCCCATTGCCTTTACAAAGCCTTTCTTTATATATATCACATTTTCTTTATCCAGTCAGTCACTGATGGGCACTTAGGTTGGAACTGACTCAGACACAGAAAACCTTCTCTGAATGCCAACAGTGCTCATACCCTTCATTATGTCTACCATTCACTCAGTGCTATGTTGCCTCCCACTGGACCACTGGCCTCTGCCAGAGCTGTTTTTGTGACACTGCTCTATGAAATAACGGGCCTCAAATATCCCATGGGACTTTGTTCCAGCTTTCGTGGGTGCTGTTTATTGCATCGTGGTGTTCTTTCTATGAGACCCTCAGGAGATGAGGTGCCCATCAAAAGTGGACTAGAAAAAGAAAATGTGGTACTTGTATACCACACATTTCTACAGAGCCATAAAAAAGAAGAAAGATGGCCAAGTTCGGCGGCTCAACCTGTAATTCCAGCACTTTGGGAGGCCGAGGAGAGTGGATTGCCTGAGCCTGCAAGTTCACGACTAGCCCGGGCAAATTGGCAAGACCTCATTTCTACAAAAAAAAAAAAAAAGTAGCTGGGCATGATAGCATATGCTTGTAGTTCTGGCTATTTGGGAGGCTGAGGCGGAAGGATCGCCAGAGCACAGCAGGTCGACACTGGGGTGACTGTGAGTGTACCACTGCACTCCTGCCTGGGTCACAGAGTGACACTCCAACTCAAAAAATAAAAAAAGAAGAAGAAAATTGTGTCCTTTGCAGCAATATGGATGCAGTTGAAGGCCATCATTCTAAGTGAGCTATCACAGTAACAGAAAACCACTTATAAGTGGGAGCGAACCACTGGGCACACAAGGAAATAAAATGAGAATAATAAACTCTGAAAGGACTCCTTAAGGAGGGAAGGAGAGAGAATGGTAAGGGTTGAAAAACTACCCCACTGGGTACCACGCTCATCATTTGGGTCACAAACTCAGTGGAAGCCCAAACATCACTACCACAAAATACACCCATGTAGCAAACCCGCACATGTACCCCTGAATCTAAAAATAAAAATAAAGAAATAAAAGACCTATCCATGCCTCCCCTCACCTGAGTAGCCAACTCTGGTGTTGGACAGGGATGTTGCTAGAAAAATCTTTATTTTTCTCAAGATCAGAACGTCATTCTCTACAATCATCACCTTCAGCATATGCTTTGCCTCAACACATACGTGTCCTTAAGAGTGTGTGTGGTTGGTGAATAAGAATTGGCACCAAGGGGCCTGGAAATGGGACTGGGTGTTTTTCACCACATAGGAGCGGTTAATGGTACTCAAGGAAGCAAGTCCCAGTGAGACTCCCGGTGGGAGCGGGGAGGGGCATGGAAAAGGGCAGCTGGTCTGACGGCGGGCTCTGGGCAGCCAGCAGGCACAGCAGGGCTCTGAATGACCTGGGGGTGCTCAAGTGGGCCAAGACATGCAACCCTCACTTACCCATTTTCTCCGGCTCTCCCGCCCAGCAACTTGGCCATCAGAGTTTACTGAACTCTGGACTAGAGGTAGGAAAACTTAGATTTGGTGCCAGGATGGTCCTTCCTTCCCTTCCCTTCCCTTCCTTCTCCTTTTCTTCCTCCCCCCTCCTTCCCTCCCTCCCTCCCTTCCTTCCTTCCTTCCTAGTTCTGCCATCTTGAGATCATTTAAGCTTTTTGTACCCCACTTTCCTCATCCGCAAAATTGCAATGACAGTGCCTGCCTTCCCACTTCATAGGGTTATGGCATGGATCAAATGGGATCATGCACATGAATTCTGCAAGGATGAAGGCTCTAAAGCACATATAGCAGGTAACATAGCCTCTCTCTCTCTTTCTACTTTACTTTCCTGCCTATGTTTTTCACATTAGCTAAAAACATAATCTTTTAAGTAAAATCTTTTATACGAGGTTAAATTGTTTGCATATTTTAGATACTTTGTATCCTTTAAAAAATATAGCGTGGAATAAATGTAAATATATATAAAATTAACATTTAATGGATGGTTATGATTACTATTGTCTTAGAGAAATATGTTGGGGGAATTACATATTATGACATAATGCATTACAGAAAGAATGCATTTTAGAGAGAATAGATGACTTGCTATTGCTGGTCTAAGCCATGGTGTAAGCACTCTAAAAGTGCTACTTTCTCTACAAGTGGGAATCTCCTTCACCTTGAAATATGTTCCTCAAACCCAGCTCCCTAGGAAGAAAACCAGGACTTACTGCAGAACTACTGTCTGTGTGCAGGATGTTCATTCTTCCCATCCACCCCAGGAAATCCATTCGAGTAGCCACCAAGGTGAAGCTTGTGAATGAGCTGGGGTGCGGCCCTCTATGTGGCTTCCTTTTATATTCTCATTTCAAAATCACCATCTGTAGGGTCTTTTGCAAGCCACCGTTTGCATGCTCCGTTCCTGACAAGGAAAGGTAGGCAGGCCTGCTCCTGTTCTGCAGATGGTGAAGAGGCCCACTTGGGACAGTGCTGTGTGTGGGATGTGAAGCCAGAGCCCCACAGAGCCAGGCTGACTGCAAGGTCCGCCAAACATCCGGGCCCATCCACTCTCCTTGTCTGGCCTTTGCCTAGCCCTTGTTTTCTCATCTATAACCTGGGGAGAATAATCGCAGATACAGAACAGGGTTGTAATAACAACAAATATACAAAGTTGTACAACCCTCAGCTTAAGCCTTTGTTCATAGTATGAGAGGGGACTCCCAAAAAACCAGAATTATTTTTTGGTTGGTGGGCCTCTTGTATTACAGGCTTCCCCTGCTAGGCAAGTGTTCTAGGAACCCATTGACATCAGTGTGCCAGCTAGTGTTTTTGTGAGAGGCTGCGTTTGGCTTCAGTGAATTTTTTTTTTCTTTTTGGATTCTTTCAATGCATTTGCCCATTTCATGATGGGTGACTTACAAGCACATCTACCCACTCCACACTGAGTGTTTAGCAGTTTTTGGCCAAAAATGGCATGACCCCCATGCCCCACCCTCCCTATTCACCTGATTTCATCCCAGACAACTTTTTTTTGTGTGTCTCCATATGAAAAAAATCCTCAGAGGCAAACATTTTGCTGATGTGGAAGACATAAAACAAAAAACGGCAGAAGCACTAAAAGGCTTCAAAATCAACAAGTTCAAAAACTGTTTTGAGAAGTGGAAAAAGCAACTCAGTAAATGTATTGCATCAAACGGAGAGTACTTTGAAGGTTATTGAAGCTTAGACATGTAAAAATAAATGTGCAATTTTAAAATAAATAAATTCTGCATTTTTGGGGGGTCCCCTCTAGTATTGTTGTTAATAAATGATTCTCTACCCACACCCTTTCACCTGAGCAAATCTGCAGTCCAAGTTTTGCTCAAAACAAAATATTTTGAGTAATGGGAAAAGAATAATTTTTAAAAACCCTTTTGCTATAATACCTAGAGTCTATTTTCTGACCCTAGAAATGAAATATTCTTATGGACATGGCAGGTCAATGAAGACACAAGTATGTCACACCAAACTGAAAAGGTGGATGCGCCTAAGTCCCTCCTGACTTTTTTCATTCTAATTGGGATGCAGGCCCAGCTTGGGGCTGGCAAATCATGAGCAGGCTCTAAACCCAACCACTGGTGCAGCTGGGCATCAACAGAATTCTATTAAGGAGAACCGCCTTCTCCCCAAACCCCCGCCCACAAACCCCAAAGGGATATGTCCCTTGTACTGGGTTTTTGCCCTTACATCACTACTTTCATGCAATAAAAGTATATTGCTGGAATAAACTTGTCTTCCTTCCACTCACAAGGCCCCACCTTATAGGAAACAGTGGAGAAAGGCAGAGTACAGTTGAAAGGGTGCTGTCCAATACATCCTGCCAGAATTGTCACCATCTTTGCTGTGCTGCAAGTCCTGGGACTGCTCCAGAGATTTCAACTTTTGGGTGCACTGGTATTGTATCCCCAAAGACTGAGAGAAGTACAGATAGTATGTTCTGTCTACAATGCACCATCATGCTAATTTGCATGAGTGTCTGGTTTGTTCTCTTCCAAGGCCCTGTTGTCAACTTGGCTCTACCCACCTGCCCCACTCTTCCTGTCCCTCTCTGCTTCAGCCAACCTTGCCTTCCTGTTCATTGAACAAGCAGTACTGGTCTTGCTTCAGGATATTTACACTTGCTGTTACTTCTGTTTAGAATGTTCTTTGCTTGACTGGCTGGCTCCTTCCATCATATGGGTCTCAACCCCAAATACTATGTCCTTAGAGAAGCATTTTCTCAACACTACTCTAAAGGAGTACCCCTCAGTCTTTCTCAGTAACACCCCCTTTTTTATTTGCCTTCATAATACAGTCATTCCTTTGTGTCCATGGGGGATTTGTTCTAAAATCCCCAGTGGATACTAAATTCTGAGGATGCTCGAGTCTTTTGTATACAGTGGTACAGTATTTGCATGTAACCTATGTGCATCCTCTGGTATACTTTACATCATCGGTAGATTACCACTAATACCTAATATAATGTCAACCCATCACTTACTCACATGGATTCAATGTAGTTCTTGGCATGTAGCAAATTCAAGTTTTGATTTTTTGAAACTTTGTGGAATGTTTTTTCCCTGAATATTCTCTATCCACAGTTGGTTGAATTAATGGATGTGGAAGTCACAGCTATAGAGAGCTGACCATGTCTTTGTGATTTTAGTTTATGGAAGTGACAGCATGGAGAGGATTATTACTTATATTAGAAGATTATTACTTATATTTCCCAAGAGAAGGGGGCACACCATGCTGTGCAGGGCCACAGAGGAAGCACCAGGTTTTGGTAGGAGGCAGAAGCAGAAGAGAGGGGAAAGTCCAGGCAAGGTCTTTATGGGAATTCTGTGGCAAAGGCAAGACAGGGCAGAATGAACACTTCAGGTTTGCCTAGTTTTGATAATCTCAGGTTTGGCTAGCTTTGAGCTATAGAGGCGGTCTCTAGTACCTGGCTCTGGGATGACTTGGACAGGGAAAACAGTGGCTTGGTGTGTGAGAGTTAGTAAGGGGGTGACTGGGGTATAGACTCTGGATTGGTTGGTTGGCATGTGTAAGGCATACTCCTGAGTCCTTCCCATCTCTAAGAGTTGGCTAGCCTTAGAGGGGCAGTCTGTTCCTGGGCAACAAGATTTTTAAGAAGTCAGAATATCATAAGACAAAAAAACTTGAAAAACTGGCAGGTGTGGTGACTTACGCCTGTAATCCCAGCACTCTGGGAGGCTGAGATGAGGTGATTGAGCCCAGGAGTTTGAGACCAGCCTGGGCAACATAGCAAGACCTTGTCTTCACAAAATAATAATAATAATAGTAATAATACATAAATATAAAACTGTCTCCCTAATCTCCCTTGGCACACTATATCCCTTTTTTAAAAATCTGAAAAACTGATCAACATACATGATATGAAATAATCTCATTGGTTTGATCTGTCTATGCTGATAGAAGATAAGCCCCATGAAGGTAGGGAACTTACCTTTGCTTACTATGCTGCCAATGCTTAGGACAATGTCCAGCACATAGCAGGTATTCAATAAACACTTTTTGCATGAATAAAGAAACAGGAGCTTCTAGATATCAGGACTTCAGATTTGTATTTCCCTGTCCCACCCCGTCCTTACACTTTACCCAACACAGTGCAGAATACATAGTAACTATCATTAAAAAGTGCTGCTGAATAAATTAAACTGAGAATGGTAATATACCATTTTAATTTTTGTAGTTCAAAATAGTTTTAGCAGATTTATTCATTTGTCACAGATAAAGTAGATGGAGCAATAAATCATAAATTTTGGTGAGAAGAAATAAGATCAAATAGATTTAACACATATGCCTCTTTTAATCAGGGATTAGCAATAGCATCTTCAAATGTCAGGGACAGCACATCCTGGGTTATAATGACCCGATCTCTGCATTGAGGAGGTATTTAAATTAAACTTTAAAAATAGGAACGGGGCCAGGCACAGTGGCTCATATCTGCAATCCCAGCACTTTGGGAGACTGAGACTAGAGGATTACCTGAGCCTAGGAGTTTGAGACCAGTCTGGGCTACATAACAAGATCTCATCTCTAAACAAAGGAAGGCAGCTTAGAGAATTCAGGCTGGGCAACATAGCAAGACCCTGTTTCTGAAAAATAAACATCAACCAATCAATTAATTTAAAAATAGAAATGTCATAATGTCATACTCCAAGATGTCTAAAGCATCTATCTCTAGATAGCAGAATGTTAAGTCTCTTTGTAGTTTTCACATTTTCCATATTTTCAGGAGATTGGGCATGTTCAGGGTGGTTTGGCCATAGATCACATTTTCCATATTTTCAACAATGAATGTGCATAACTTTAAAAATAAGAAAAAAAAAACCATTCACAAAGAAATTAGCATTTTGGTTATATTTTATTCTGGCTTTCTCATTAGAATATGCCAACTGATTAGCAAAACTAACAAAGGAGCCTAATCTCTGTGGTAATATTTTCTTAGCTTTATTTATTTATTTATTTATTTATATACTCAGTTATTTATTTATTTGTTCCTCAGAAATAATGTGAATTCTTAAATTATTCTTTATTAAATCGAATCAGAGTTTCCATGAACTCCAACCAATGAGTGCATAGCATGGTATCATGTCATGCAAGAAGAGAAAATAACCTGGTAAATTCTCCATGTCCCTCTACCAATGTCAGCCCTGCCAACGTTCCCCACTGACGTTCCTGAAACTGACATCCCCTTTCATTGATGTCACTGAATCAGGAAGTTGAAAAGCTGTTGCAAAATGACTGTTTCTATTGCAAAGGTTTAAAACTTTAGAGATTGAAAGGTTAAAGTTAAAAATATGTATTTTAATTTGAACAACAGATGGCCTTGGAGTGACTACAAGGCTGAATTAACTCTCGAGTCTCTATGGCTGTTTGTGGGGAAAAAAAAATAAAAAAGACAACCCAAACCCTTAAAAAGCCCACACTGGAACACACAGCTCAAGTGCTGGTGACATCAGCAGAATCTCTCTATTGAATTAGAGTCCCGAATTTGGCTTCAGAGCCATCTGTTATCCTCCAGATAGAATAATCTTCTATGAAATTATACTGTATAGTTTCACTAATGAACATTTCCACTTGCTGGGGCCTCTTCCTCGTATTTGTGCCACCCCTTGGAACTCCCATGGCTTCCCGAGCCCCCGAGACACACTGGGGGATCCTACTTGCTAAATTTAGTCTATAGTGGATCTACCCTTTGAAAGACACTCTCAAAGGAAGCCATACACGTGGCCAACAAACAAATGAAAAAATGTTCAACGTCACTAATCACCACAGAAATGCAAGTCAAGACCACAGTGAGATGTATCTCACACTAGTCAGAATGGCTTTCATTGGAAAATTTAAAAAAAAAGATGTTTGTGAGGAAGTGGAGAAAGAGGAAAGTTCATACACTGCTGGTGGGAATGTAAGTTAGTTCAACCCCTGTGAAAAGCAGTTTGGAAATTTCTTAAATAACTAAAAAAAAAAAAAAAAAAAAAAAAGACATATAATTCAACCCACTATTGGGTATACAACCAAAGGAGTATGAATCACTTTACCAAGAAGACACCTGCATAGGTACGTTTATGGCAGTACTATCCACAAGAACAAAAACATGGATGCAACCTGGGTGCCCAACGTCAATGGACTGGATAAAGAAAATGTGGTACATATACACCATGGAATACTACACAGTCATAAAAAAGGACAAAATCATATCCTTCACAGTCACATGGATGCAGATGGAGAGACCATCATTCTAAATACATTATCACAGAAACAGAAAACTGAATACCATATGCTCTCCCTAATAAATGAGAGCTAAATACTGAATACAGACAGGCATAAGGATGGGAACAACAGACATTAGGGGTGCCCAACGTGGGAAAGGAAAGGGGATAAGGGTTGAAAACTACACATCCTGGTGGTAGGGTCATCACCTGGGTGATGGGCTCAACAGGACCCCAGGACCCCATCACGCAATAAACCTTTGGAACAAACCTGCACATGTCCTACTTGAATCTAAAAAGAAAAAAAGGAGAAGATGGATCCTGTCTTAGATTGAGTTCTATGGAATCGGGCTTTGAGGTAGAGATTGCCTGTAGGTTTATTAGAAAGAGCTCTCGGGAAATACACCTTTCAGGAAGTGAGGAAGGCATCACCGGTCAGGGAGAGCAGTAATCTACAAGACAGCTCCAACAGGCCTCAGTCATCCCATGGAGAGCTCTGTTGCCGGAGGAAGGCCCCCTCAGGGTTGTCCCAAATTGAATCACAGAAGTCAGGTCCCTGTATCCTCACATCTATTTTGGACACAAGCTGCTCCCTGAGAGAGCATTTAGTAAATTATTGCAGCCGGGCACAGTGGCTCATGCCTTTAATCCCAGCACTTTGGGAGGCTGGGGCAAGAGGATTGCCTGAGCCCAGGGATTCGACACCAGCCTGGGCAACTTGTCAAGACCTCGTTTCTACATAAATAAAAAAATTAGCCAGTCATGGTGGTGTGCATCTGTAGTTCCAGCTACTTGGAAGACTGAAGCAGAAGAATCGTCTGAGCCCAGCAGGTTGAGGCTGTGGTGGTTGTGAGTGTGCTACTGCATTCCAGCCTGGGCAACAGAGTGAGACTCCGACTCAAAAAAAATCCAGTTCCTTACATACAAAGCCCTACAGTGCATTAATGTGTACCCCACTTACCTGGCCTCATCTTGTACCACTCACCCTTAATTACTATGCCCTTAGTTACTATGCGCTGGCCTTTCTGTTCCTTGAGGCCT